>ML663568.1:5880472-5961529 GCA_007570785.1 Antilocapra americana | reverse complement strand
ATACATGTGTTCCCCTTCCAGAACCCCCCTCCCACCTCCCTCCCGATTCCATCTCTTTGGGTCATCCCGGTGCACCAGCCCTGAGCACCCTGTATCAAGCATCAAACCTGGGCTGGCGATTGATTTCACGTATGATAATTTACATGTTTCAATGCCGTTCTCCCATATCATCCCACCCTTGTCCTCTCCCATAGAGTCCAAAAGACTGTTCTATACATCTGCATCTCTTTTGCTGTCTCACATACAGGGTTATCATTACCATCTTTCTAAATTCCATATATATGCATTAATATACTATATTATTGTTTTTCCTTCTGGCTTACTTCACTCTGTATAACAGGCTCCAGTTTCGTCCACCTCTATAGAACTGATTCAAATGTATTCTTTTTAATGGCTGAGTAATATTCCATTGTGTATATGTACCACAGCTTTCTTATCCAAAGCAAGTGGAGGTGATGTAATTCCAGCTGAGCTATTTAAGATCCTAAAAGATGATGCAGTTAAAGTGATGCACTCAATATGCCAGCAAATATGGAAAGCTCAGCAGTGGACACAGGACTGGAAAAGGTCAGCCATCATTCCAATCCCAAAGAAAGGCAATGCCAAAGAACGTTCAAACTACTGCACAATTGCAATCATTCCACAGGCTAGCAAAGTAATGCTCTAAACTCTCTAAGCTAGTCAGGCTTCAATAGTACATGAACCAAGAACTTCCTAATGTTCAAGCTGGATTTAGAAAAGACAGAGGAACCAGAGATCAAATTGTCAGTATCCACTGGATCACAGCAAATGCCACAGAATTCCAGAAAAATATATGTACTTCTGCTTCATTGTCTATGCTAAAGCCTTTGACTGTATGGATCACAATAAACTGTGGAAATTTCTTAAAAAGATGGGAATACCAGACCACATTACTTGCCTCTTGAGAAGATAGTGGAAAAGCTGGCTTTCAACTTAACATTTAAAACACAAAGATCATGTCATCCTCTTTCATCACTTCATGGCAAGTAGAAAGGAAAAAAAAATGGAAAGTGACAGGCTTTATTTTATTAGCCTCAAAAATCACTGCAGATGGTAACTGCAGCCAAGAAATTAAAAGTCACTTACTCCTTGGGAAAAAAGCTATGACAAACTTAGACAATGTATTAAAAAGCAGAGACATTACTTTGCCAACAGAAGTCTGTATACGTCAAAGCTATGGTTTTTTTCCAGTAGTCATGGATGGAAAAAGAGTTGGACCATAAAGAAGGCTGAACACCAAAAAATGGATGCTTTTGAACTGTGGTGTTGGAGAAGACTCTTGAGAGTCCCTTGGACTGCATGGAGATCAAACCAGTAAATTCTAAAAGAAATCAATCCTGAGTATTCATTGGAAGGACTGATGCTGAAGACGAGGCTCCAATACTTGGGCCACATGATGCGAAGAGCCAACTCAGAGAAAACTCTGATACTGGAAAACATTGAAGGCAGGAGGAGAAAGGGATGACAGAGGATGAGATGGTTGGATGGCATCACTGACTCAATGGACATCACTTTGATCAAACTTCAGGAGATGGTGAAGGACAGGGAAGCCTGGCATACTGCTGTCTGTGAGGTCACAGAGTCAGACATGACTGGGTGACTGAACAACAGCAGTGGACTGTGGCATACCACGCTTCTCTGTCCTCCACTATCTCCTGGCGTTTGCTCAAATTCATCTCCATTGAATCAGTGATGCCATCCAACCATCTCATCCTCTGCTGCCTTCTTCTCCTTTTGCCTTCAATCTTTCCCAGCATCAAAGGTCTTTTCCAGTGAGCTGGCTCTTCACATCAGGTAGCCAAAGTATTGGAGTTTCAGCTTTAGCATCAGTCCTTCCAATGAATAGCCAAGGTTGATTTCCTTTAGGATTGATTGGTTTCATCCCCTTGCAAGTCAAAGGACTCTCAAGAGTCTTTTTCAGCATCACAATTTGAAAGCATCAGTGCTTCAGTGCTCAGACTTCTTTATGGTCCAGTTCTCACATCCTTACACAACTACTGGAAAAACCATAGCTTTAACTATCCGGACCTTTGTCAGCAAATTGATGTCTCTGCCTTTTAATACACTCTCTAGGTTTATCATAGCTTTCCTTCCAAGGAGCAAGCATCTTAATTTCATAGGTGCAGTTACCATCCACAGTGATTTTGGAGCCCAGGAAAATAAAATCTGTCACAGCTTCCACTTTTTCCCCTTCTATTTCCCATGACATGATGGGTCCAGATGCCATGATCTTAGTTTTTTGAATGCTGATTTTCAAGCCAGCTTTTCCACTATTACCCTAATACTAAAACCCAAGAAAGACATTCCAAGAAAGACCAAAGACCAATATTTCTCATGAGCATAGATAAAAAATCCTCAACAAAATATTAGCAAATCAAATCCAACAATGTATAAAAAGAATTGTAGACCATAGTCAAGTAACATTTATTCCAGGTGTGCAAGCTGTTTCAACATTCAAAAATGAATTAAAATAATCTATCCCTTCAATAGGTTAAAGAAAAAAACATATATCCATATCAATTGATACAGGATAAGCAATTAACAAATCCAGCACCCATTCACGATAAGAACTCTCAGCACACTGGGAATAAAGGGGAACTTTCTCAATTTGATAGAGAATATTTACAAAAATCCTACAGCTAACATCATATATAGTAGTGAGAAATTGGATGTTTTCCCCCAAAGACTGAGGCCAAGGCAAGTATATTCATTCTCACCACTTCTATTAAATATTGTACTGGTAGTCTTAGTGAATTAAATAAGACAAGAATGAAAAGTAAAAGGTGTGCAGATTGGAAAGATAGTCTTTGTTTTCCAGTATGAATTTTTATGAAGAAAATCCCAAAGAATCAATACAAAAACCACTGGAACTCATAAGGTTGGAGGCTACAAGGTTAATGTTCAAAAGTCAGTTGCTTTCCCTACACTAACAATGAATAGAATTTAAAACTAAAAACATGCTGCTGCTGTGTTCAGTCATATCAGACTCTTTGCAACCCCATGGACTGTAGTCCATCAGGCTTCTCTGTCCATAGAATTTTCCAGGAAAGAATACTGGAGTGAGTTACCACTTCCTTTTCCAGGGCATCTTCCCAACCCAGGGATTGAACCCAGGTCTCTTACACCTCCTGCATTGGCAGGCGGATTCTTTACCACTGAGCCAAGTGGGAAGCCCATGTTAAAACCATAATACCATTTTAAAAGTGGTAAAAAAAAATACTTGAATATAAATCTAATAAAACATATGTAGTATCTGTTTATAAAACTATACAATTCTGATGAAATAAATCAAAGATCTAAATAAATGAATATTCCATGTACATGGATTAAAAAACTCAATATTTTAAGATATTAATTCTTCCAAACATGATCTACATATTCAATGAAATCTCAATCAAAACTTCAGCAAATATTTTGTAGATATTGATAAACTGCTTCTATATGAACAGGCAAAATATCCAGAATAGTCAACATAATACTGAAAAGAACACAGTTGGAAAACTGACACTACCCAAATTGAAGACTTACTATAAAGCTACAAAAATAGGGGCAATATGGTATTGGTGAGTGAATAGACACATAGATTAATGGGACAGAATAAAGAGTGCAGAAATAGACCAACACAAATATAGCCAACCATTCTTTATAAAAGGAGTAAAGCCAAGTCAGTAAAGATAGTCTTTTCAACAAATGGTCCTGGAACAATTCAACATCCAGATGCAAAAAAAAAAAAAAAGTCTAGACATAGACTTTACACCTTTCCCAAAATGGATTCTAGACCTAAATATAAAGTGTAAAAATTATAAAATTTCCACAAAAAAGAAACCACAGAGAAGAAAATCTAAGTGACCACAGGTTTGGTGATGAGTTTTTAAATATACCTCCTAAAGCACAGTCCATAAAAGAAAAACATGGTAAGTTGAACTTCATTAAAGTTTAAAACTTATGCTCTACAAAGGATATTATTAACAATGAAAAGACAAGGCACAGACTAGGAGAAAATATTTTCAACACATATATGATAAAGACCTTGTAACCAAAATACATAAAGTTTTTAAACTTAACAATAATGCAACAAATAACCTAAACTTGAAATGGGCAAAATATCTGAATAGATATCTCATTAAAGAAAACATGAAACCAAAGTTGCAACTAGTTCTTGAACAACCATTGACAGGAGGACACTGGAACCCACAAAAAAAAAAGAAAAAGGTACTCTACATCCAAAGACAAAGGAGAAGATGCAACAAGATGATAGGAGAGGCACAAATCATGATAAAATGAAAACCCATACCCTCCAGGTAGGCAACCCACAAACTGGAGAACAATAACACCAAAGAAGTTCTCTCATTTTGTGAAGGTTCTGAACCCCACATCAGGTTTCCCAGCCTGGAGATCCAGCAGAGAGACCAGAAATCCCCAGGGAATCTCACTTTGAAGACCAGCGGGATTTGATTACAGGACTTCCACAGGACTGGGGGAAACCAAGACTCCACTCTTGAAGGGGACAAACAAAACCTTGTGCAAAGCAGGACCTGGGGGAAAGGAGTAGTGATCCCACAGGAGACTGAGCAAACAAGGATGAACAATACACTAGAAGGAATCAATAGCAAACAGCCTCTTCCAACAACACAAGAGAAGACTCTACACATGGACATCACCAGATGGTCAATACCACAATCAGATTAATTATATTCTTTGCAGTCAAAGATGGAGAAGCTCTATACAATCAGCAAAAATAAGACCAGGAGCTGGCTGTGGCTCAGATCATGAACTCCTTAATGCCAAATTCAGACTTAAATTGAAGAAAGTAGGGAAAACCACTAGACCATTCAGGGATGACCTAAGTCAAATCTCTTATGATTACACAGTGGAAGTGACAAATAGATTCAAGGGATTAGCTCTGATAGAGTGCCTGAAGGACTAAGGATGGAGGTTCACAACATTGTACAAGAGGCAGTGATCATGACCATCCTCAAGAAAAAGAAATGCAAAAAATGGTTGTCTGAGGAAGCCTTACAAATGGCTGAAAAAAGAAGAGAAGAAAAGGGCAAAAGGGAAGAGGAAAGATATACCCATTTGAATGCAGAGTTCCAAAGAATAGCAAGGAGAAAAAAGAAAGCCTTCTTTGGTGATCCATGCAAAGGAATCGAGGGAAATAATAGAATGGGAAAGACTAGAGATCTCTTCAAGAAAATTAGAGATACCAAAGGAATATTTCATGCAAAGATGGGCACAATAAAGGACAGAAATGGTATGGACCTGACAGAAGCAGAACATATTAAGAAGAGGTGGCAAGAATACACAGAAGAACTATCCAAAAAGATCTTCATGACCCATATGATCACGAAGGTGTGATCACTCACCTAGAGCCAGACATCCTGGAATGTGAAGTCAAGTGGGCCTTAAGAAGCATCACTACGAACAAAGCTAGTGGAGGTGATGGAATTCCAGTTGAGCTATTTCAAACCCTAAAAAGATGATGCTGTGAAAGTGCTGCACTCAATATGCCAGCAAATATTGAAAGCTCAGCAGTGGACACAGGACTGGAAAAGGTCGGCTGCCATTCCAATCCCAAAGAAAGGCAATGCCAAAGAATGTTCAAACTACCACACAATTGCACTCATCTCACACGCTAGTAAAGTAATGCTCAAACTTCTCCACTTGGCTTCTACAATATGTAAACTATGAACTTTCAGATGTTCAAGCTGGATTTAAAAAAAGGCAGAGGAACCTGAGATCAAATTGCCAACGTCTGTTGGATCATCGAAAGAGCAAGAGAGTTCCAGAAAAACACCTACTTCTGCTTTATTGACCCTTGGACTGTGTGGATCACAACAAACTGAGGAAAATTCTTCAAGAGATGGGAATATCAGACCACCTTACCTGCCTCCTGAGAAATCTGTATGCAGGTCAAGAAGCAAAAGTTAGACCTGGACAAGGAACACCATACGGGTTCCAAATCAGGAAAGGAGTGCATCAAGGCTGTATATTGTCACCCTGATTATTTAACTTATATGCAGAGTACATTATGCAAAATGCGGGTTGAATGTATCACAAGCTGGAATCAAGATTGCTGGGAGAAATATCAATTACCTCAGATATGCAGATGACACCACCCTTATGGCAGAAAGTGAAAAAGAACTAAAGAGCTTCTTGCTCTTTAGTGAAGTGAAAAAGGAGAGTGAAAAAGTTGGCTTAAAACTCAACTTTCAAAAAACTAAGATCATGGCATCTGGTCCCATCAATTCATGACAAATAGGTGGGGAAACAACAGTAAATGACAGACTTAATTTTGGGGGGCTCCAAAATAACTGAAGATGGTAACTGAAGTCATGAAATGAAAAGACGTGTGCTCCTTGGAAGAAAAGCTATGACCAGTCTAGACAGCATATTAAAAACCAGAGACATTACTTTGCCAACAAAGATATGTCTAGTCAAAGCTATGGTTTTTCCAGTAGTCATGTATGAATGTGAGAGTTGGACTGTAAAGAAAGCTGAGAGTCGAAGAATTGGTGCTTTCGAATCATGGTGCTATAGAAGACTCTTGAGAGTCCCTTGGACAGCAAGGAGATCCAACCAGTCAGTTCTAAAGGAAATCAGTCCTGAATATTCATTGGAAGGACTGATGCTGAAGCTGAAGCTCCAATACTTTGGCCACCTGATGTGAAGAACTGACTCATTAGAAAAGATCCTGATGCTGGAAAGATTGAAAGCAGCAGGAGAAGGGGATGACAGAGAATGAAGTGGTTTGATGGCATCACTGACTCAATGGACATAAGTTTGAGCAAGCTTGGGGAGATGCTGAAAAACAGGGAAGCCTGGCATGCTGCTGTCCATGGGGTCCAAAGAGTCAGACACGACTCAGGGACTGAACAACATTAGAATTATCTTGGAATTTTTTGAAGAATACAAATGCCCAGGTATTTTGTTTTTTGTTTGTTTGCTTTTTTGCAAAAGCTCCAGATGTGATTCTAATGAGCAGCCATGTTTAAAACAACTGGACAAATGATGATCTTTTACTTATGTCTAGTTTGTTTCACTTTTTCTATTTCATATTCAGTGCTCCCATTTCATTTAGTTTGTTTTCCAATGTTTCCATCTCTTTTTTTGTTCTTTTTCTTTCTTGAGCTTTTTCCAAGTTTAGCAGAAAAGTTTATGTATACATACATTCAGACATATATATAAAATGTGCGTGTGTCACTCAGTCATGTCCAACTCTTTGCAACCCTTATGGACTATAGCCCACCAGGCTCCTCTGTCCATGGAATTTTCCAGGCAAGAATACTGGAGTGGTTTCCCTTCTCCAAGGGATCTTCCTGAGCTAGGGATCAAACCCAGGTCTCCTTCATTCAAGCAAATTCTTTAACATCGGAGCCACCAGGGAACTTTATATAGTATGTAAAATATATTTTTTAGAAAACTCATGAATTTTTACTTAGCTAAAAATTTATGACATTTTGGTTCCACTTGTTTGACTAAGTATGAATAGAATACTAGATTTCTAATTTATACTCAACTGAAAACTTGATCTAGTTCCATTTATTCTGGCATCTAGTATTACTGCTAGAGGTCTAGAATGCTTATTTTTGTGATTTTTTTTAAAAAATTGAATGAGTCTTGAAACTTTTAATCCAATTCTGAGAATATGAAGAAATGTAGAAAAGAACAGAAAATTAATATGTGATACAGTACTATTAAATAACGTATAGATTTTGTTCAAACTCCACAAAATTTTATGCTAGTATCCATTATTTGTTTTCATTCCTTATTCAGGATTCCACAGTGAATTTAGTTGCATTGACCAGCTTCATCTGCATGCAGCAAATTCTGATAAATTCTCTTTTCATTTTTATTCTGTTACAAGTGTTTTCTAATTTTCCTTGTATGGCTTCTTAGATACATCCATCTTTTTCTATCAATAATAATAATAATAAATAATCAATCAATTAATTTATTGATTTTAATTGGAGGCAAATTACTTTACATTATTGTGATAGTTTTGCATATATCAACATGAATCAGCCACAGGTATACATATGTCCTCCCATCTTCTGTCCTCCCATCCTGAACTCCGCCTCACACCTCCCTCTGCACCCCATCCCTCTGGGTTGTGCCAGATCACGGGCTTTGAGTCCTCTGCTTCATGCATCGAACTTGCATTGGTTGTCTATATTACATACGGTAATATACATGTTTCAGTGCTATTCTCTGAACTCATCCTATCCTCGTCTTCTCCCACATAGTCCAAAAGTCTGTTCTTTACATCTGTGTCTCTTTTGCTGCCTTGCAAATAGGATCATCATTATCGTCTTTCTAAATTCCATGTATATGTGTTAACGTCCTTATCCATTTGTCTGCCAACAGACATCTAGGTTGCTTCCATGTCCTAGCTATTGCAAACAGCAGTATAGATACACCCATCTTTTAAAAGTGAGCATTTAATTTCCAAATACATGTGGTTTTTAAAATATCTTTGATATTAATTTCTCATTTAAATACATTCTTCTCTGTAATCACCCTTTGTGTTTTTTCAGTCTTTTAATTTTATTGAGGCTTCCAATGGCTAAGTCAAAGATCTGTCTTGGTAAATGTCACATTGCACTTGAAAATGTATGGGTTATTTTCAAATATTGTTTGATATTGATTTCTAACATAATTCCACAGTGTTAAGAGAACAGACTTTGTGTGATTTCAGTATCTTTAGATCATAAAATTTTTGCACCTTAGTTTATGTCTCTGGATATGTTCCAGTGTCTCCTGATTTATAGTCTATGGGAACTTGAATTGAATTTATATCATGCTATTGTGTGAAAAATGTATAAATTTTAATTGTGTTGAATTGGTTCATAGTGCTTTTCAAATCTACTACATACTTCTACTTTCCTGCCCATTCATTCTATTAATTTTTGAGAACTTGATATTGAAACTCCAACTAAAAACTCTATCTACTTAAAAAATAATTATATAGTGGAGCTACCTATAACTTTGTTCTGTATTTTCCAAGTCTCCTGCAAATATATTATACTTTCGTAATTTAAAAATTTAAAGACAAATAAATGCATCCTCAATGGATAACTATGCAGCCATAAAAAAGACAAAACTTCACTGAAATCCACAGAATGCTAGACCTAGAATGTGTAGTATGGTCACAATGTAAGTCAGAAGCAGAAGGCAAATATCTATTATTTAAATGGTGTAGTGGATGACTTTTTTAAAAAAAGAAAAAGATAAGCTAAAACTTTTATGAAGTAATAAAAGTAAAAAAAAAATTAAAGTTTCCCAGAGATAACTCTGTCCTTCTACTGGGAAGATTCTCAAAGGACATGCCCCTGTATGAAATGGAGAAAAATAGTATGACATCGGAAAGAAAAAAAGTTTTCTTATGAGCATGTGAATGAAAATGAAATTCCAATAAAGTGTTCAACAAATGGAAAAAAAGAAAATATACAAATGGAAAATAAGTGTATTAAAAAAATGTTCGACATCATTTCCCATTATGGAATTGCAAATTAAAACAATAGCGTACCATTACAAAAGTCTTAGGATGGCTAAAATCCAAAAAACTAACAACACCAAAGATTAGTAATGATGCAGAGCAGTAAGAGCTCTTTCATTGTTGGTGAGAAAGCAAAATGGTGCAGCACCTTTAGAAGAAAGCTTAGCAGTTTCCCACAAGACTAAACATGATCTTACCATATGATCTGTCGACTGCCCTCCTGGATATTTACCCAACTAATCTGAAAACTTAAATCAGCACAAAAACCTGCATATGAGTGTATACAGCTGCTTTGTTCATAACTGCCCAAAACTAAAAACAACCAAGATGCCCTTTAGTAGATGAAGAGAGAAACTGATACATCCACGCAGTGAAGTATTTTATTCATCAATAAAAAGAAGTGGGCTATTAAGCATGAAGAGACATGGAATCTTAAAAACATATTGTTAAGTGAAAGAAATCAGTCTGAAAATGCCACCAACTGTATGATTCCAATTTTACAATATTTTGTAAATAGCAAAACTATAGAAATAGAAAAAGGGTCAGTGTTTGCCAGGGTTTAAGGGAGAGTAGGGGGTAATGAATTAATATATAATGCACAGTAGATTTTTAGAGCAGGGGAACTATTCTGTGTCATACTTTAATAGTGGATACATGACATCATGCATTTTTAAAAACCCATAGAAATTTACAGCACAAAGAATGAACCTTAATGTATGCAATTTTTTTTAATCAGGAGATTAGGGGAGCATGGGATGGAATATAGAGTTTTTAAATACACAAGCCATAAAAGAAAAAAAAAGGTAAGTTGGGCTTTATTAAAGTTTAAAACTTATGCTCTGCAAAAGATGCTATTAACAGAATGAAAAGACAGGGAGATTCTCTCTTGTATTCTACCTGTATTATAAATGGACAGCACAATCTCAGGAAAGAGGGTAGAGAGAAAAGGTGCTGACCTAGTGCATCTTAATTCAAAAGGCAAAGGGAGCATCACACAGGCACTTTACTCAATATAAAGTTACCTCTTATAGGAGTGTTGGAAGTTAATAATTCTGAAGTCACTATGAATGTATACTGGGATTGAACAAGTCAGAATATAGATGTTGAGAGCCAGATTTCACTCTGTTAGAGTGGGAATTTACAGGGAGGAGGCCACAGTGATCCATGTGGTAATGCGTTAGAGTTAGAGATGTCAGTATGAACTCATCTTTAGTTTAATATAGATATAGATACAGATGGTTACATATAGAAATACTTACAGATGTCTGTATATATATGAGTGAGCATACCTCATACATTTTCTTGTTCTGTCAGCCAAGAGGCCCTAGAAGAAATGACCGCCACCCCCGCCCACCACCCGCGCCAGTAGCAATGAGCACACCTACTACCTGATCTTGGTTTGGATACCATTTTCCAACAGAAGAAACCAGTGTTCCTTAAAGAAATGTCTGATTCCACGACTGGGGCAAGTAGTGTCCAAGAGTATCTTGTAGTGCCAAAAAAATCGAGGAAGTTATAAAAGAGAAAAAAAACTACATTAAAGAGGGTATGTCAAAGAGATAGGAGCCAACTGAAAGAGTTTCTAATGTCTAGAGCCAAACAATTCAGGCAACAAAATAAAGTAGTATTGGATTATAACCCAAACTATAAAATAAGTACCAGTGAGTCCATCAGTTCAGTTCAGTTCAGTTCAGTCTCTCAGTCATGTCCAACTCTTTGCAACCCCATGGTCTGCAGCTCGCCAGGCCTCCTTGTCCATCACCAGCTCCTGGAGTTTACCCAAACTCATGTCCATTGACTTGGTGATGCCATCCAACCATCTCATCCTCTGTCGTCCCCTTCTCTTCCCACCTTCAATCTTTCCCAGCATCAGGGTCTTTTCTTTTTTTTTATTAAGTGTTTCCTCATTAATAATAATGCCTCTTGCATAGCTTCTCAATTCACCAAGTTCTTATTTTTTTTTATTGGTTTTGCCATACAATGACATGAAATCGCCATGGGTTTACATATGCTCCTCCTCCAGAACCCCACTCCCTCCTCCCTCCCGATTCCCTCCCCCTGGGAAATCTCGGTGCACCAGCCCCGAGCATCAATCCTGGGCTGGCGATTGATTTCACATATGACAATCAATATGTTTCAATGCCATTCTCCCATATCATCCCACCCTTGCCCTCTTCCATGGAGTCCACGTGTCTGTTCTATAGATCTGCGTTCCTTTTGCTGTCTCGCATGCAGGGTTCTCGTTACCATCTTTCTCAATTCCATAAATATGCGTTAGTATACTGTATTGTTGTTTTCCCTTCTGGCTTACTTCACTCTGGATAATAGGCTCCAGTTCTGTCCACCTTTTCAAATGAGTCAGCTCTGCGCATCAAGTAACCAAAGTATTGGAGTTGCAGCTTCAACATCAGTCCTTCCAATGAACACTCAGGACTGATTTCCTTTAGGATGGACATGAGTCCATAGTGAATACACATAAATGATTGAATAGGTAAATGAGGGAAATCTCTGTGTCAGAGGAATTTCAAAAAATGTATGTAGATATTGAGCTCTCAAGGCAAGGAAGAATAACTCCTACCCTTTCAATGTGGGCTGCACATGTTGACTTCCTTCCAAAGAATGCAGTGTGGCAAGGGGAGTGGGAAGATCAACTTTACCATGGAGAAGCCTGACAAACTCTGCCTCAGCTAGCCCACTCAGGTCGGTAGCAACAGTGATAAATCAAGTTGATGGTACGTATTCTTGATGTAATGAGATGAAAAAGTTGTTTTATTTCTCCTCCGCAAAACCCACAACTCTACCCCAATCACGAGAAAAACACCAGACAAATTCTGGAATAAGGACATTCTACAAAATACCTTACCAGTACTCCTCAAAACTGGCAAGACCATCAAAAACAAGGAAAGTCTGAGAAACTATTATAGCAGGAGAAGACTAAGAAAACATGACTACTGAATATACATGTCATTCTGGATGAGATCCTAATATTAGGTAGATACTAAGGAAATCTGAATGAAACACGAACATTAGTTGGTAATAATGCGTGAATATCAGTTTGCTAATTGTAATAAATGTACCACACTAATGTTAGATGTTAGTAATAGTGGAAACTGGACAAGGGCATTTTGAGGGGATTCTCTATACTATATTCTTTTCTCTAGATCTGTAGGCCCATGGATTGTAGACCACCAGGCTTCTCTGCCCATGGAATTTTCCAGGCAAGAATACTGGAGTGGTGTGCCATTTCCTACTGCAGATCTTCCTGACCCAGGGATCAAACCCACATGTCTTGCATCTCCCTCATTGGTAGGTGGATTCTTAACCACAGTGCCACCTGAGAAGCCCCAGATCTAAAGCAGTTCTAAAATATCAAGTCTAATAAAAACAAATTTACCTCTTCCCTGAAGCCCTGTGCTTCCTCCAAGATCCCATGGGACTTGGTACCTCCCCCCCCAGGGCCCTGAGGGCATTTCTCCATGCCTATCCCCCACCAGATTCTAAGCCTCCCCAGAGCACACCAACCCTGCCGTTCTTAACTTGTAACCCTGAGATCCTCTGAGAAGGGAAGCTGCATCTTTTAGAAACTGTTTGGAGACAACCAGCTGTGCTTGTATACAGATGTTCTGATCTGTTCCAGAAACAGCCTGTCCTATTGCCCTTCTCTGGAGACTGCTATCTGCAAATAAGTCTTCTTGTATTCTATGATCTGGGGTCTCTCTTCAGAGGCAGGGAAGAGTTTGATCACTCTGGACAAAGCTCCAGGTCCATAGTCCAGTTATGCACCCCCACTCCTGTCCAATTCCCCCTCTGGGGCTCAGGGGGCCCTCTGCCTCGGTGGGGATCAGCTACTTAGAATCAGGAAGGCTGGCTTTAGTCTGGGTTGTTTGCCTGCCTGAAGCAGTGAAGCAGTTCTATTTTTAAAGCCCTTGGTTTCTCTGTGTCTTGCTCAGAAGGTGGCTGGTGCTCCAGGACTCTGCTCGGGATAAATGCTCTATCTTTTGCTCTTCCCTCTGTCCTCCACTTTTATGCCATCGCCAATACTGTCCTCCCCCTGGTGCTGTCAGGGAAATCTGGGCTTGTAATTCTTCCAGGGAAGGCTTTAGAAAGAAATTAAGGCCAATCAAAGTGTCAGGTCTGAGTTGTGTGCATGTTGGGGTGTAGGTGAGAGGAGCTTAACACAACTCCCTTCTGTGCCTCTGTCATCTTCCTCCCCTCTCCCCTGCCCCCACCTCATCATAACGTAGCCCCTTGTGGGTCTTAACCTTTGTTAGGTGACAATAGGAGCTAATCATGGAGAAGGAAATGGCAAACCACTCCGGCAATCTTGCCTAGAGAATCCGGTGGACAGAGGAGCCTGGTGGGCTGCTGTCCATAGGGTCGCACAGAGTCAGACACAACTGAAGCGACTTAGCATGCGTGCAAGCATTGGAGAAGGAAATGGCAGCCCACTCCAGTGTTCATGCCTGGAGAATCCCGGGGATGGGGGAGCCTGGTGGGCTGCCGTCTATGGGGTCTCACAGTCGGACACGACTGAGTGACTTAGCTGCAGCAGCAACAGGAGCTAATCAAACAAATAAGTCCCAGTGTGAGGTGAAGACCACCCGACCAAAAGCCAATCATAGCAGCAGCCTTGTCAGGGGAGATTTGGCTGCAGGTACACACACGCACACACACAGCAATGGTTTAAGTCTTTGTAACATGGCGGCATTTCCTCAGAGCTTTCCCTGCATGGTCTGCGTGCTTCCCTTCAGCCTGCTCACCTCAGGGCTCTTGACCCGCTTTACTGCCTGTGAGACCCAAGCTTATGCCTCCAGCCCAGACCTGCCCTTTGGCCCCCAGACCCTCCTCGCTAGCTGTCTGTTTGACCTTGACACGTGATGTCTCAAAGGAATCTCCAGAGCAACACATCCTCCACTAAGCTCACAGCCTTCCTGTCCCTAGATCTCACTCTCTGGGAGTGGTGATGCTGCCTATCCTACAATAGACTCGCCAGAAATCCTGCAGAAATCAGAAGCCAGCCTTGGTGGTCAATCCTTCACCTCTGTGTCCTAATCCACCACTAAATCCTAAGCCCTTAACTCCAAAAATACCCCTTTTTAAAAAAATCTGGGGGTACAGCTGCTTTACAATATTGTATTAGTTTCTGCTGTACAATGATATCAATTAGCTGTGTGTATCCTATATCCCCTCCCTCTTGGACCTCCCATTCCCCCCACCCCCATCCCACCTCTCTAGGTCACCAGACAGCACCAAACTAAGCTCCCCTGTGCTATACAGCAGTTTCCCACTAGCTGTCTGTTTTATACTTGTTAGTGTTGATCGCTCAGTCGTGTCTGACTCTTCACAACCTCACGGACTGTAGCCGACCAGGCTTCTCTGTCTATGGAATTCTCCAGGCAAGAGAGATCAAACCTGGGTTTCCTGTGCTTCAGGTGGATTCTTTACCATTTGAGCCACAATAGTAGTGTATATATGGCGACCCCAGCCTTCCAATTTATCCCACCATTCCCCTCCACCATGTCCACACGTCTGTTCTCTACATCTGCATCTCTATTTCTGCCTTGCAAATAGGTTCATCTGTACCATTTTTCTAGATCCCACATATATGTGTGTGTGCTAAGTTGCTTGAGTTGCGTCTGACTCTTTGCAACCCCGTGGACTATAGCCCGTCAGTCTCCTCCGTCCGTAATACCTCATAAATCCGTCTACTGGTCTCCAACCTTGCTGTCCCTGCTGTAGTCCTGGCTGTCTTTATCCCTAAGCCCGACGGCTGTCGAAGACTTGTTACTGGACTGCTGCATCCTCTCCGACCCCCTTCCAGGCTTTCTCCTCCCAGCAGCTAAACTGACATTCTGAAAATATAAAGACAGTCTCACAATGAAGACCTGAACCCCCTGAGTTCTCGCCCTGAACTATCAGGCCTCACAGGACCTGGCCCCTCAACTCGCCAGCCTCCCACCTCGGTCCTCCATCCTCCCCTAAATGGGGGTGGCATTGGCCCCTCCTCAGCCCCCAGATGCATGATACTTCCCACCGTGGGGTTCTGCACATGTGATTCTGCTGCTTGGAATGCTTTCCCTTCCCCCAGCTTTGGCCTAGTTCAATCCTGAGCACTTCAGTTCTCAGCTTAAAGTCAGAGCCCCTCGTAGCTCACAGCTCCCTGAGCAGGCAGTTTCTCCGGAGCCCTTATTACTCTGTAGTTATGCCACTCTGAATGATGCTTGGACTCAGGTATGCCCAGTCACATGGCGGGGAGGGAGCTATCTCTTTGATTCAAGCTGTCATCCCAGCACTAGAACAGTGTCTGATTCCATCCAGGGCTCAATAACTGTTCTTTACTTGAATGAGTGAACCCTCCTAACAACCCTAACAAGTAGGTTTTTATTATCCTGCTTCCTGCACAGCTCAGAGACACTCAACAACCAACCCGGTCATACAGCTCTTTGTAGCAAAGCCATAATTTAAACAGGGTCAAGTTACATCTAAAGCTCTTGATCAATATTTTTTCCTGACCTGTCCCTCTGTATCGGTGAGACCTGCAGGCCAGAAAGCTCCCAAGGCTTCTTTCCTCCTGACCAGGCAATTCCCACATTGGAGGAGAGGGTAACAAACCATATGGAAACTTGAGTCAGGGCTGGGGAGAGGGAGAGAGCACATGAATCCCTGCTTTTCCAGTACCTCACCTCCACACCCCTCCTTTTGGTCTTACTACTAGTAACATTGAACTGAGTGCCTACTGTATGCCTGGAACTATTTTAAATGCTTTACATATGTCTGTTTAATTAATGAAGTAGATATTATTATTATTATTACCATTTTTCAGATGCAAAAACTGAGGTCCAAACAAAAATAATTTGCTGAAAACTACACCATGGATCAAGGGAGAGCTGGGATACAAACCCAGGCAGCCTGTCTCCAGAGCCCACATTTCATCTTGAGAAAGTTTCTCAGCTATGTGGTCTGCAGCCTTGGTGTGACGGACAGTCTGGACGCTCAGTGCTGCCCCTACATGAGGGGTGAGCTTGTGAGGCGATCTTTCTCCAGGGCTGTTCAGTGTCGAGGGACACGAGAAGGGAAACTGCACTCACCACTGCATCCTGAAGGTGGGCTCCCAAAGGGATCATCATCAGTTCCTGCTCCCGAGTCCCTCACCTCAGGCCTGTCCCAGTTCCAGGCTTTTCCCGAGCCTAGTTCTCCAGGCTTCATGTCCATTCTATGGGCTTCCATAAGGCATAGGAAGAAATTCCTCTTCTGCTTACAATAGCCAATTTCTGTTTCTTACAGCCAAAATGTCCTAATACAGTAACACCTAACCTTTTTGGCACCAGGGACTGATTTTATGGAAGATAATTTTTCCACAGACTGGAGTGGGGGGAGCGGGTGGAGGGTGGAATTGTTTTTGGATGATTCAAGTGCGTTACATTTATTGTGCACTCTATTTCTATTATTATTGCATCAGCTCCACCTCAAAATATCAGGCATTAGATCCCGGAGGTTGGGGACCCCTGACCTAATGGACACTCTTCAGAACTCCAGCTCAGAGCCTGTCACAGGGACAGCTGAAAGAGCTGGTGGTGGGTGGGCAGGGGCTTCCAGGACCAAGTCAGGGAGTAGGGCTGAGGGAGGGAAGAAGCTGGTGCTTGCATCTCAGGGCAGAAAGCCCCAAGAATGGCAGTGGGCAAGAAGGGACAGCAGGCAAGGTGGCTTTGGCACCGTGAAGGGCCAAGTTAAAATGACACAAGTCAGGAGGGCAGGCTCTGTGGCAGGTACAGTTTGTACAAGAGCTCTTGTGAAGCTGCCTTCATTATCAGCACAGAAGCTGGGCAGAAACCCCGTGTGCTGCTCGGGGCTGTCACCATTAAATGAAAGTGAAGGATGCGGTCACCAAACAGCCTCCCAGCTGGAGGCAGGCAAGTTAGCCAAAAGGGGCAGGACATCCCTCCTTCTGCAAAGCGAGCGGACACTAATTACACTCCTCAGAAGATCTCCCCCAGTATTCTACAAGTGACGACCTTTATATAATCAGATTTCACTATAGGAATTCATAAGTAATCCCACTTTCTGCGCCGCCCTAAAAACCACACACAAGCACAGAGGGAAGATGAGATGCTGACTCAGCAGACATTTATGCCTGAGCCAGAACCCAGGCCAGGTGTTGGGAGCAAGTGTTTGCAAACCTGGGCAGCACATCAAAATCACACGTGGGACTTGTAGCAACACAGAAGCCCCCCACCCGCAGACCTAGCCGAGGGCTTTACTGAATTAGAATCTCTAGGGGCAGGGAATGGCAGGTGAACTTTACATAAGCTCTCAGGTGAAAGGTAAATGAGGCCAGAGAATCTGTCAGGAGGGGTGGGCTGTGATGGAGGACAAATCGTTTAGATTTATTCAAAATGAGCACAGAACCCATCTGGAAGTTTTAGCAGGAAGTGGCATGATCTGACTCACCACTTAGCAGGATCATTCTGTAGCTGCCGTGATCATGTATGCGTGTTTGCAGACGTAGTACAGCAAGAGTGCCAGCTGGGAGACAAATTGGGTGACTGCAATCGTCGCAGGGAGACAATTGGCTGGTGGCCTGGATCAGCTGACTGTTGGATCATTTTGAAGGTAAAGTGATAAGATTTGCTGATGGATTAGATGCTGAGTATAAGAAAGGAGTAGTCAAGGGTGATGCTGGGGTTTCTGGCTTGAATTACCAGGAGGATGGATTTGCCATATCTGAGATGGAAAATGCCGCAGCACTAGCAGATTAGGGATCTGTTTTGAAGATATATATCTGAGATGCCTGTTAACTATGTGAATGAAGAATTGGTTATAAGAACCTGGAGGTGGGATTGGAGCTGGGTGGTCCTTGATTTTCTGTACTAGCTTTCAATTTTAGTTTGGAAATCTTCCTCCTACACAAACACACACACACACACACACACACACACACACACACACACACACACACCCTATCCTGGATGCTTCAATGGAGTGAATTTCATTTTCTGATCTCACAAGGGGGATAAGACTTATGTTGACCAATCAGAGCCTTCATTTCCTTTCCATGGAAATGGATCTAGAAATTGGCCTAGGACTCCTTTAGAGCCAAAGAGATGCCATAAGAATTTTGCAAAGACTTCTGGGTAAAGAATTTGAAGCAGAGAAAATGAAAGGGCCCAGGCTCCTGCAGCTGTCCTGTGACTGTGAGGAGTGAAAGGCGCTGAGCTTAAGAGAGAGGGAGACAGAGACCAGGCACTGGTAATCAAATCATGACTGAATCATTCTTTATCCCTCAGCCACCAGTAAATTCTCTTCCCCCAAAAAAGTCCCATTTGATTCTGATATAACACATCTGTGGACAAATATTTAGGAGACAACTGTGGGATACACATGGTCCTACACCGTTGCTACTCAAATGTCATCTGTAGTGAGTTTGTCATGTAGAATTTTGCAAAGATTATTAAAATTGAAAAATTCTTTTAAAAAGTCAATTCTGAAAAGCTTATTAGAATTGGAAAATCTCAAACCCCAACCCAGATATAAAGAATCAGAATCTGCATTTTAACAAGATCTCTACATGACTAGAATGCACAAATAAGCATGAATAGGCCATGAGTTGCTTGCTTGTGCTCTTCCTGGGGAAAAAAAAGATATCTTTGTGATATAAATAAGTAACAATGCCAAGGTGCATGGGCATTGTCTCAAAAGCAAAAATAATAACTACAGTCTACTGCGCACTTACTATGTCCTTCACTTTATTAAATCTTTTGTATATATTACCTCATTAATCCAGAATTAGATATTATGGCTCATCTCACTTTAACAGACAAGGAAACCAAAACTCAGGGAAATTAACCCCTTACTTGAAGTCATACTTCCCTTATAGGACGTGCCTGTGTGGTGAACATTTATTGTTTTTGTTCACCTCACCTACAGTCCCCCTTCATTGGTACCAGCTGGCCACAGACAGGACTGCCTCTCCCCATCTTCACCCCCACTCCCAAGCAGGCTCCATGCCTGACCAGTTAGCTCACTTTATTCCTCTGCTCAAGGAAACTAGTTCCAATTTGCACTTAAGTCAGTCTACTATTCATCAGCTCTAGAATTTTTTCTGGAACTATGGAGAAAAAAAAATGTTATCTTTCTGATGGGGCAACTAGACAAAATGTGAGGCTGATATTGCTGGCACAACTGGGGGCCTGGAAATGAAACCAGTTGTAAAAAGAGGCAGATTCCTAATGACATTGCTTGAGGGGTTTGGGTTGGACACACCTAAATTTAATTATCCTTTTTTTTGTAATAAGATTCAATAAATTCTTTAGGGAGGATGGCATTAAGGCCAATTTGAGTTGGGTTTCTATGATTTGAAGCCATAAGAGTCCTGATGAACAGAGTAACAAAGGCAGCCCGTAAAAGCAGCTCTAGTTTACTCAAAGCCTGCTCTCTTAACCGGTGCCCCCTTTCTCTGCCATAGAAAGGAGGGTGAAACTCAAAGGTCATGAAAGTTAACTTGAACCAGGAGATAGTTTACAGTGGTGTGGCAAGGAGAGGGTTAAGTCAAGTAGCTCAGACAGCTTAAACCCCTTACCCTAATTTCCTATCCTTCTCTGTACTGTTCTCCCTTCAGTTGGACTTCAGGCAAGGTTGGCCCCCTGCCTGGGCTTTTCTACTGGACCTATAGAGCGGAGCCAGTGCTGGGCCTGCATGCAATGTTGTGAGTATTGCTGAATAAATGAGTGATTGACAGCTCCAGGCTAGCTGGGTATTTCAGTGGTGAATAGTTGGCAGTCTGAACATACATGTCCTTTGTCTACAGCCTTAGATTCACACTGTTGTCATTTCTGCCCCCAGTGCTGCCTCCTCCCATCTTGGAGAGAGTCAAGAGCCTGCCTTCTGTCTTGTGCATATGATTCCCCAGTCCTCATTCTCCTTTCTTAGTCCCCACCTCACTGCCCATTTTTGCTCCAAGCAGAGTTACAGTTCCAGGAATGGTACCTGGGCTGCTTCCCACCTGTGCAGCAGACCAAGGTCTCTTTTCTCCTTGTTCTCTTGTTCATGCTTGTCTGTTGCAGGATAACTTCAGTGGGAAAAAAATCCAATCATTTACAACTCACTTTCGTTTTCCCTAGTGCACAGCATGGTTAGCTGAATTAAACAAAAATAAACAACAAAACAAACATCTAAAACATTCTTTGGGCCTGTAAATGATAAGAGGTCAATTTTCCAGCCCCCATCCTTGACCCCAAGGCTTCCAGCCTGCTTTTCCTCTGGATGGATGTGCTTCTGGTGGGTGACGTGTTTAATGGCTCCTCTGAACTCCTGAGGAGAGGGGACCAATGAGGAGACACCTCTGTTCTGATGGATTATGTTCAGAAGGCTAATTTCTAATCAGCCATTTGTGTATCTATATCAGGGCTTCCCTGATAGCTCAGTTGGTAAAGAATCCGCCTGCAATGCAGAGACCCTGGTTCAATTGCTGGATCAGGAAGATTGGCTGGAGAAAGGATAGGCTACTCACTCCAGGATTCTTGGGCTTCCCTTGTGGCTCAGCTGGTAAAGAATCTACCCGCAATGCAGGAGACCTGGGTTTGATCCCTGGGTTGGGAAGATCCCCTGGAGAAGGAAAAGGCTACCCACTCCAGTACTCTGACCTGGAGAACTCCATGGACTGTATTGTCCATGGGATCGCAAAGAGCTGGACACAATTGAGCGACTTTCACTCACTCACTCATTTGTATATTAAGCCAGCCCCTACCATTCTAGGTTCTATTACAAACCCTGCAGACAAAGTGACACCCAGGACAGACCAGTCCATATTCTCAGAGAGGGAGAGAAACAGCAAACCAGCAAACAGATAAATGAGCATTTCAAGGCAATGAAACAGAGCTCAATTGGTAATAGAGGAAGTGATTTGGTATCAGAGAGAGTAATCAAAAGTGGCCTGCTGAGACCTGAAAGAGAAGGAAATGGCCCCAAAGGATCACCCAGTGCAGAGGTTCTGAGACAGGAGAGAGCTTGGCATATTCTAGGAGCTGACAGAAAGCCAGAACAGCTCTCTGCAGTAGAGAAAAAAAATAAGGTGAGCTCCTTGAGGTCAGCTGGGGCTGGATGAGAGAGGCCTAGCCAGCCACAGTAAAAAGGCACAGTGCATTGTGGAGGGACAAGGTGGTTTCATGCAGTGTGGTTTGGTTTATGTTTTGAAAAGCTCACTCTGGCTACTGAGGGAAGAAGTAATTATGAGGGGCCCAAAGATCCATGTGACAGCTTTGAAAGCTAGTCACCAGGTGGCTTTCTCTGCAGGCTGAGGCTAGAAGACAGGACTCTGGTGACAGATGTAAGGTGGAAATTCAGACATGAAGACCCCCACTGCCCCTATAGAGGTCACATCTGGAGGTGTTATGGTCTCACTCCTGGGGGAACAGGCTTGCTTCTGTCCTCAGCCTGGATCCCAACTTCTTATGACAGAGACAGGGACACATTTAGGCAATCAACAAAAACAACGACAAACTTCACAGCCTCAGAACACACCACTGTCACTCATACTGATGCTGGAGGTGACTTAGGTGGACCTGTCAGGCAAGGTCCCACTTGCAAAGCATAGAGAACCCAAAGGAAAAAGAAGGAAAAGCATCAGACACTCAGATGCCACATGAAGGCTGAGCTGTGAGCCTACACCCACAGCTCAATTGATATTGCTAACGCACCCTTTCCCTTGGCATCTTCAGAATAAGTAAATAATCTGTCTACCTGAAATGAACTCCTTCAAAAAGAGAGAGAGAGTGAGTGAGCATTTGGAACATTGCTGAGACTTAAATTGACCAACTTTGATCAAGATGAGTTAGTAAAATTGTAGGCTCCTCATCTGCTGCATTTTAATTCCATATTTGGAGTCATTATAAAATCATCTGAACTTCTCAGTGGAAGTACACTTTGGGGAGTTTATTTTTGAGCCTCTCAGAATACAAAGGAGAGTCTTCCAATACAGGATCTGGGCAGAGAACACGGCTCCCTTTTAAATGAGGAGGACACGATGCCCAGTTGTCTCTCCTTTTAATTCCCTCTTCCGTCTGTGTAAATTTCCCTGAAAGCAGGCAGTTTCTGATGATGGAATAAAGGGCTCTTAGGAAGCAGATTGCTGCTGTTGTCAAGCAGAGCATTCCAGAAAACTCTTTGTTGGGCTGAATACCCAGCCAGACACTGAGTCAGAGAAAGGAGGGGGATTTGGGAAATATTAGATTTTCTTTAGATGAAAGCAACAGGGATTTTCTTTAGATGTAACCAACGCCACCTCCATGGTCTGCTTGTGTGTTTAGTCACTCAATTGTGTCCAGCTCTTTGCGACCCCATGGGCTTTAGCCCACCAGACTCCTTTGACTATGGGATTCTCCAGGCAAGAATACTGGAGTGGGTAGCTATTTCCTTCTCCTGGGGATCTTCCTGACCCAAGGATTGAAACCCAGTCTCCTGCATTGCAGGTGTATTCTTTACCATCTGAGCCACCAGGGAATCCGAAATGTGAGGGGACTTCAGAGGTCATTCTGCATTTAGCTAGAGCAAAATCCCAGAAATCCCATTCCCAGCCACAAGCCAGGGTCTGCTGGGGAAATACCAGCTCCCCCATTAATCAAGGTGCTGTGTGGCTACTGCTTATACCTGGCTACTCTGCTGGCACCATGGAAAATCCTGCTGGGCTTCACCAGATGATTGGTGCCATCACCAGGGGCTTCAACCCTACCCACTGCCACAGACTTGATGGCTTGATCCTTGATTAAGCAATCAATTGACCAATAGTGAATAATGTTATTAGGTGTTGTCCTTTAAAATAAAATATGGTCCCTGCCCTCTAAGGAACTGACCATATGTTGGAGGCAGGATGGGGCAAGCTGCATGCAAGCTGCATGCAAGAAAGACTTGTGTTATAATGTCAACTGCAGACAACTAGTACAATTCAATTTCATTCTATAAAATGTGACTGTTCAGGAGGACAGTGGGAATCTCAAGAAGTGTACAATGTTTCAAGCCTTCATTCCAGAATCCCATGGCCCAAAGTACCATAATTCTTTGTTCATCTGTTCAGGAAATACTGTTCATACTGACTATTCCAGGCAGTGTGCTAGGCATTGAAAATGTAACTATAAATAAGGCAATAACAAGGTGGATACTTTCATGGAGTTCACAGGCTGGTGGATCAGACAAATGCACTCACCACGCAACCAGTAATCCCTCCCTCCTTCTCCTCACCCACTCACATGTTCACTCATTCAATCAGGGGGCATTTATTGAGCCTCTACCAACCCTGACATTGAGCCAGGCTCTGAATGCACTGTGAGAAAACACAGATGACAGCTGATGCCCCATGAAGCTTAACATCCAAGTGGTCAGGGTATGACCTGAATAACAGAGTTCAGGGGGTCAGCAGAGGGCCACGCCCTGATGGGTGGCATTCAGAGAGGACTTCGTATATGGGGTGGACCTCAAGGTCAGATTGGAGCCTGCTCCCTTCCCCTTCTCCCTCCTTCTGCACCTCTTCTCTTCAGGGCTCATAAAGATGGACAACCCCCACCCCCCTCCACTCTGAACTGTGGTCACACACCTGGAAATTCTTTCTTTAAAATCATAAAGTTCTCCTTCCTGCCTTCAGCTGCAGTGTCTTCTCACTGCTGCCGGAAATGTTTTCTCAGTGTGAAGACCTAGCAACAAATCCAAACACCAACCCATACATCTAATCTTGGCCTTTTCCTCACTGTTCCTGCTCACTACTTTCTCAGGGTCAAAAGTGGGACTTCCAGGGACAGGCTGAGCACAAAGTGAAACAGGAAGAGGTGAGACATGCAGTTGCCCAGGCAAGGTTTCCCTGCCAGCACAGGGTGTGCAAGCGCTTGCACGTCAGCATTCCTATCAGTGATGGGGTGCTTCCAGGACTGAGAGGTTCCCTGGAGGGCAGTTTCACTGTCTGGGTCCATATCCTGCAACCAAGCCAGTCAGTTTGCTTTCATTCCTGACACAGTCACAGGAGTCCTGCTCTGTGCCCACCACAGGAGGCACTGAGCCAAGCAAGATGAGCCAGACGCAAGCAGCTCACCCTCTAAATGAACACAGATATGCTATTCTCTCAAATCATCCTACCCTTGCCTTCTCCCACAGAGTCCAAACGACTGTTATCATTGAAACACATATATTATCATATGTAAAACAGATCGCCAGTTCAGGTTCTGGCGCATGAGACAGGATGCTCATGCTGGTGCACTGGGATGACCCTGAGTGATGGGATGGGGAGGGAGGTGGGAGGGAGGTTCAGGATGGGGAACACATGTACACCCATGTTTGATTCATGTCAATGTTTGGCAAAACCACTACTGTATTGTAAAGTAATTAGCCTCCAGTGAAAATAAATGAATTAATTTTAAAAATAAATAAAAATGGCATCATTTCAAAAAAAATGAACAAAGATATGTAAACAGCACTCATACCCAAAGGGAAAGCAGATATGAAGCTAGAGTTTTCATTCACAGTGGCTGATACAAATATATGGGCAACAGGGATGGAGATGAAAGACACTTCCAGGGCAAAATCCTCCTGTTCTCATGATTAACTGGAGGTGAGTGGGGAGATGAATGTGCAGGGAGAAGAAAGGACACGGGATCCTAATTCACATGTTCTGTGTCCCTTCCCCCTGTGGTTTTTTTAATTATTATTAAATTTATTTATTTATTTATTTATGTTTTACGTTATCGTGTTGGTTTTGCCATACATTGACATGAATCCGCCATGGGTATACATGTGTTCCCCCTCCAGAACCCCCCTCCCACCTCCCTCCCATCTGCTTGATGTTCCTTCAAGCCTTGCTTCTGTGATAGTGATAGCTTCACTGGCACCATTGCTCCTCTTTGTTGCTTTCATTTATTCAGCACCTACCTTGCGGCAGGCAGTGCTGAGCATTTTTGTACCTGTTAGCAACCATTCTGCTTTGTAGACATTATTGTCTTCATTTGAAATATGAGCAAACTGAGACTCAGATTGAGTGTGCATGTTTCTTCAGTGAGGAGCCCTGTGCAAAGAGGCCAAGAGACCTTTGTCATCGTCCCCAGAAAGCTTATCTTTCCCACTGAGCTGGCTCAAAGGGAGGGTACTTCCACTTCCCCTCCCAGCTTGACCTTCCAGTTCAAGGGCACCGCTGGCCTCCGCAGACCAGGTAGAAGGTTGCACTGTTTTGTCTGAAAGCTAGTAAGGGTGACAAACGCAGCCGGGAGGTGTGTGTGGCCGGGTGGGTGAAGGAGAAGACGCGCAGATGTGCTGATCAGAAAAGTCAGATTACCTGGAAGATACCCTAGACATCTAACCCACCGCTTGCATCTGGGAGTTGAGGAAAACGCGGTTCTGACTGGAGGGGGAAGTAGTCTTAGGACGCTCTGCACGCCAGGGGTCGAGAGCAGGGCGCCAAGTCTTCACCCTCAGCTGGGTGTGGGGGTGGTGTGCGGGGAGGGGGGCGGTCCCAGGACCCCGCCCTGTATGCACGGAAACGCCTGGCCACCGTCGCTCAGCCCAGCACTCTCTAGCCTCTCCACTACCCCATAACGGTAATAATTAAGGAGCAAGGTGAGGCTCCCTCTCCATCTGGGCAATTAGGATCTCATTAGGAGCCAATCCGCCCGGGCTCCTAGCATCAGCTCCAGCGCAGCTTGGAGGGCGCGCTCCCAGCTCTGCTAACAGTGGAAGCCCCAGCGAGCGAGCGAGCCCTGGGACCTTGCGCGGAACCTCGCACAGCCCCGCGCTGCGCAGCAGACAGCACAGGCGACAGTGACCCGGCACTCGGCCAGGGATCCAGCGCTGGTCCGGAGACACCCAGAAGCTCAGGGTGCTGCCTGGAACACCTCGGCCTACAAGTCGGGTCTGGGCTTGTCGGGTCCTAGAAACCACCCCTACTACAGCCCCCAGTCCGGCCACCCCTTCCCCTCCGCACCGCTTCAGCCCGCTGCTCTCGGTAGTTTCATAGTTTCCCTTCACCCGACCCTTAATTCAAGCTCTGCGCTCTAGGAACTGGATGGGGGAGGAGGCAGTTTGTTAAGAGAGACCACAGTCCAAAGCCGAAGGCCTGGAAGAGGTAACCACTCTCCTGTCTGGGGTAAGGAAGTCTTCCGGTGGGAGGTGACCACTGAGGCAGGGTAGAAGGAAGTAACCAAGGTGACCCCCGGCAGGAACGGAGTCTTTCAGACAGAAGATGAAGCTGAGTGAAGGTGTGGTCCTGGAACCCCTACCGCCTTGATTCTGACCAGGTTTATTTGAGATAGAAGCAATAAGCAGGGCCCAGATCTACAAAGACCTAGAGGATTCTAAGCTTTAAAGAAAGCCATTCTGAGGTGGGTTAGAATAACCACCCCCCTCCCCTCCTAGCCTCTGCTTGGGGGCAGGGAGGTCGTCCCTATTGAGCTAATCAGATGAAGGTCATTCACCCACCTGCCTCTGGCAAAGGTAACAATAACCTTCACATTTGCCCCAGAGGTGAGGGAGGTGGCCCAACTGCCAGGTGCCAGGCCCCAGATGGTCTTAGAGAAAAAGCTGTCCACAGCCACCCCTTTCCCTCCCTCCCCCGCTCCCTAGGCTTAGTGGGAGGCTTACAGTTGAGGATGAGGGTAGTGTGTAGGGGTGGACCCTAGAGCCCCATGGGGCAGGACTATCAGCTTAGCTTTTGCTGGTGGGGGCCACCACTAACTCCTGGAACCTGCTGGGAGACAGGACCAACCCAAAGTTGTCCTCCCTGCCAACTCCAGGTAAGGCCTGGTGGGAGGCTGAGGAGGGCGCTGTGAGCCTTGGGAAGGCAGGATCTGTTGCTATTCGAACAGGACCACTTCCCAGAGGACAAGGCCTTTTAGTTGAACTGCTTAGATCCCCAGAAAGAGAGGATTCTGACAAGTAGGGAAGAAGAAAAAGGGCACTTCAACTTGAAGCAAAGAAACAGCAGGTGCAAAGGCATGAAGACAGGAGTGGGAGACAGGCTCATCAGATGGTGGAGAGAAGGAATCAGAAGGTGAAAGAAGTGGCCGAAACAAGATAAGAAGGATCCCCAAGGCCAAGATCAGAGTTTGGAGAGAAAGAGCTCCAGCCAGGAAGGGGCCAGCTGGAGCCACAGCAGAAGCCAGGGATAACTTCGCACTCTTGTCCCACTTGGGGCCCCTTCACTCCCTATCTGTGCTCACCTTTCAGACCCCAGAGCAAGAGCTTAAAGTGAGCCTGAGTTCCTGGATAGGCCACTTCTCCCGGCCTCCGGGCTAGCCTACAGGTGCCAGATCAACCTGGCTACAGGCGGGACTCACTAAAGCTGGGCAAAAGACCAGAGAGAAAGGCTAAAACTCAAATCAGGAGGACTCTTGGAAATGTTCTGATTCCTCCCTCTTTATACAGATGAACAAACTGAGGCCAAGCAAGAGGACTTGCTAAAGTATCCCTGCAGAGCACCGCCTGGTGGTCGCACCGCTTGGACATCCACCGTGAGGGTCTGCTCGCCAATCACCCACTCACAGCCGAGTCAGTTCCAAGGGTGCTTGGCGCTCAGTTCCCGTGAGCGGTGGCTACCCAACCTGTGTGGCGGTGAGCCTTAGCCTGTGCGGTATGCGCGTGCCTGGCGGGCTGGCTCTGTTCCCTCTGAGCGGGGGTCGAACTAGTTCCCTGCCCAGCGCTCCAGCTCTCTCAGATTTCTCCCTCCCAACCGGAAGAATGCGGAGAAAGTTGGGGGGGTGGCGGGGGGGGGTGGTTAGAGTCTTTTTTTTTTTTAAGAATAGTTTTTAAATTCTCCTCACTTCCCTGGGGACTGACTAGGGTGGAGAACTGTGGGGCAGGAAAAGACCGGGTCCCCTCCTCACTCCCTAAATCCCTACTTAATCCCTGAGGGGTCCGGGGCCGCTGGGGTCGCTGAGGGCACCAGCTAGACTCCCGAGCCCCTGAACTGCGTGCGGAGGAGACGCCTCGGCTGAGTTTCAGCCGATTTGTTGGCTCTAAACCAAGAGGAGCCACAGGAATAAATCGAGAAACATTGTTTACTATGCTGTTATTAACCTCCTTCCCGCTTCTCTCCACCCTCTAATTAAATTCGTCTCCGAATCTCGGGCCAGGAGAAACCTCCAAAAGGACCGGAGTCAGAGGGGCCCATGTAGGCCGCGGCTCGCGCCCCTTGGCCGCCCACCTGCTTTCCCCGGCCCGACCTCCCCTCTGCCGAAGCGACTGGCTCAGACTTCCAGACTTAATACGAAGTCGTTTATTTCAACTTTGCTTTCACATTATGTTCCGATACAATCAAAACTCCTGGACGAACCTCTTGAATAAAAGTCCTGCGATGAGCGCGATCACAAGTTCCCGGCGCCCGGTAATACCGCGGGCGCGGACTCCGGGTTCAAAGGAGGCGGAATAGAACAGATGCAGCTTCGGGATCTGTGAGCGGACGGTCCGGAGGCAGAGGCGTGGGAAGCGTGACGAAAGGGCAGAAAGGTTCTGGCTCCTAGAGTTGGATTTATTCCTGATGCACTCGGCCTGCGAAAAGCCTTTTTCGCTTCCAGGCCCGCTGTCGGGCCTGGCCTAGCAAGATTTCAGCCAAATTTCTTACGTTTGCGCCAAAGCAGTGAGCACAGGGCGGAATGCAGGGTTGGCCCTAGGCCCGCGCAGGAAGGAGCGAGAGCCTACATCGCGAGGAAGCCCTCCTGCCCAGCTTTTCTCTCGGCTTGCACGCCGCCAAGTCCCCTACACCTCTGAATCTCACCCTCCGCACCCCTGCCCCCAGACCTCGCAACTAGGGGAGGTGCGGAGTTCAGAAAGCTGTTTCAGAAAAATAAAAGTTCCACTTGAACTTTATTGGATTAAAGCAAAATTAAACCTTGGCTATTCACAGGTATGTTACAGAGGACGAGGAAGCGTCCGGAAGAACCTCCTGGCGTTTAGTGGAGCCACAGAACACGAGGGCATTGACAAGCATCAGAACATCAAGCAGCCTTAGATTTCACGATCACTCCAAATGGGACATAGAAATACGGAAATACAGCCAGTTTCCACTGGGAACAGTTCTTCGTGTACAAATGATATATATTTATATATATATATTTCTTTTTTTTTAAACCAGTCACCACTAAGGTGAGTCCTTTCTCTGCTAACAAGCAGCCGAGGATACATACAAAGTACCTTCAGCTAATTAATTCGAGCGGTGTTTTAAGAGCAGTACTTGCCAAATTAAAACTACTTCCCCCCAAAAAAAATCCTTCCCCCCCTCTCCAAAATAAAAAAAAGGAGGAGGGACATATTAGATTTCAGCGGATGAAAAGATTCAGAGCAGAACTCAGAGGAGGAAGATATTTCACATTATACAGTGAAATGCAAAGTTTCTTTTATATAAATTGTAGGGAACATGGACACGGGGTCAGAAACAGTGACAAGGCAGTCTGTCTTTCTTGATTACTGCAACTGGAGTTGTAGGGGGGCGAGTTTATTTTGGAAATGGGAGTGCGCAGAACTAAGCGGAATTTACTTCTCCTAAAGAGGAAATGGACTAAGTTGTCCAACCGCCGGGCTGCGCTTCGTTTACCGGATACAGCTGGGGAACAAGTAGGAAGTTTCAAGTCGTGCCGCTTTCTCGTCCTCTAAAGTTCAGCCTCTTTATCATTTTCCCCTCCTGCTTTCGCCCTCTCCCTGCCTCCATTCCCGAGATGAGCCAGTCAGAGGGGAAATACGAGGAATCCGGAGAAGGTCGAATACTTCCAGCCCCCCATCAAGTTTCCCCGCTCCAGCTTGAGGTATGCTCGGTCGCCTTTCTCCATCTGGATTAGAACTCCATTGCTGGCGGCCTCCCGGGTCACGTCCTGGTCACCAGCGAAGGCTGAAATCACCGGCCACCCGTTTAACATGAGGCTCACCTGAGAAAGAGAAAGGCCAGCTTCAGAGGGGCAACCCAGTGGGGGTACCGAAGCGGCGATAAACCGCGAACCTTCACCGCTTGGCTGACAGACGTAAAGCTTGGAAGCAGGGGGCGGCGGGTGGGCAGGGGCGGGGAGAGGAAAGAAAAGGGGCTTTGTAATTTACTGCCGAGGGCCCAGTGAGGCGAAAGACTGCCCATCTGGATGACAGAAAGGGTCTGCTCCCCAAACAGGAGTAACTTTCATTTCTTGGGCCCGCCAATCGAACCCTGAGTGCGCTCTTTAATCCATTTTAATGAACCCGTAGGTGGCTGAAGGGCCCAGAGACCTTCGGCCTTGCCCTCCCCGCCAGCCTCAAAGAGAAACTCAGACAACTGGCGCTTCCGGGAACACAAACGAATACAAACAAAAACCCTGGCTCCTCCCGATTCCTGACGCCGGGACACAGCAGAGACGCAGCGGAGGACCCAGGCAAGGTTTCGGCAGATGAGAAATCTCGCGCAGAGCTGCACTCCGTGCTTCATCCTCAAACTCCGGGCTCAGTTTCCGTCCCAGATCCAGCCTCGCCCTCCACCGCCTGGCTTTGCCTTTGCGGTGGCATCAGCAGATAAAGGCCCAGCGCCCTCTCCCCAGCCGCGCGTTCCGCCTTCTGTGTCCGCCCAAAGGAAACCTGAAAACCTTTGGGAACCCTGCAAAGCCAGTGAGTGCTGGCTGGGGCAAGGCTGGAGCCAGGAGGGTGTGGCACTACGCCCCTCCCTTCTCTCTCCACCTTTCAACTGATATAGTTAGGCGCTACTTGTTCAGAAATCCGGAGTGCGTCCCCAGAAGGACGCCAAGACTCCCCCGGAGCGTGGCGCTGAATGCAAACGCACAGGCTTCTAGCCCGCTTAAGAGCTGGGACAGGAGTCGGGTGCTGTCCGTGGTGCTGAGGACGAGGATCGCTGAAAGCTTCCGGAAGCGGGAAGAGTCTGGGATGCTAACAGAAACTGTAAGGGAAATCCCAGGAGTTCCGTAGCGGGAGGACCTCTTTGGGGGGTCCCACAAGCCGGAGGCAGAAAACTGCCTGGAGGTGGTTTCAAGAACCCATGACTGGAAAGCAAGGGAGAGTCCAAGCCATAGAACCGTGAGGCCCTGCTACCCATTCCTCCAAGCTGCCCTGGGCACATGCGGCTGCCCCTTCTATTTCCCACCCCCGCTGGACCGACTCACTCCCGCGGCAAGTAGCCCCCTACCGGGGCTGGGGCCTGGCCCTGAGGCGGCAGCTGACCTGGATGGTCTGTCTGTTGTAGACTTTTACCACGTGGAAGTTAAAACTGTAGATTCCTTTGCGCGGGGCGATGAAAGTGCTGCGTTCTGAATCAAAGTTGTTCCCGATGTTCACTAGTACCTATAACGAGACGGGAACGGAGTGGGCAAGAATCTGTCCCGAACTCTTATCCCCGCGTTTCCGCTGTGACCTCGGAGAGGGTCGAACATCTATCTACCTACTATCTCTCCCCCAACCCCCACCCATCCAGTCTTCCTGGAGCACTCACCTGGTCGAAGTAGATGATCATGGTGCGGTTACTCATCTCGGACGGCTCATGGTTGGTGCTTCTGATGGCAGAGAAAGCCACCTTGGCGCTGCCAGAGCGCACAGAGATGCCCAGAGCTGTGCCCGTGGGATCGGACGTAGGGTTGGAGTCGCAAACCACCAGGCATTTGCCTTCTAGCACGATGGGCTCCGTCTCGTTCTGCCCGCGGGCCGGGCCCGCCAACCATGCTGCCCCCAGCAGCAGCAGCTCCACGACGCCCAGCATCGCGGCGCCGGCACCCACCCCGCCCCCCCCCCCGGGGGCTGCCTGCGCCAGCCGCCCCCCCGCCCCAGCCCGGCTCCGAAGCCCCCTCCTCAGATCCGTGCGCAGCTCTGCCGACGCCGCTCTGGACGCTTCGGGTCTTCTTGCACTCCTGGGCAAGCTTGCCCCCCGAGCGATGCTCCCGGAGCCCCGCCCGGGCCTCAGGGGTACAGTGGCTGCTCAGCCGCACTTGGATGCATAGCCGCTGCCTCTCGATCCCCGCTGATTCCGCCGCCTCCTGCCCGCACCGGCCGCTGCCGCCGCCGCCGCCGCTCTGAATTATTGATGCAGCCGGCGATGCAGCCGGAGCCGCCGGAGAACGCGCGCCGGGCACAAAGGCGCGGACCGCGGCCTGGCCCCGCCCCTACCTTCTCCCTCCCCGCCTCCCTCTGCAGCCCCGCCCCCGCACCGGCAGAAGCTCCACCCCCCGACCAATCCTGACGCGCCGCGCTCCCCGCCGAGCCAATGACGGCGCTGTCCGCGCGCGGCCACCTGACCCTGGGCGCCGTTGTTATTAGGCGCGGCGAGGCCGGCGGCGCGCGGCAGCAGGGTTGGGCTCAGGCGGAGAGTCGACGGAGGGAGCGAGGGCCGGGAACGCGCGCGCGCGCCCGCGTTTCCTTGCCGTCTGCGGCGGCCGCTCGCTCTCCTGTCTCCCGCCTCCCGATACGGTCTTGTTCAGCCCCCTCAGCCCTTCTGCCCGCCTCCCTCGCCGACCCTCAGGTAGGAGGCGGCGCGCACGCCTAGGTTCCGGAGTAGAGTCGCCAGGGGCCGAGAGACGCGCGAGTGTGGGCGCGTGGGGCGGGAGGGGAGCGCCCCCCAGTGGGTAAAGGGGTGCGGGGCAGCGGGCGCGCGGGTGAGCCTCGGCGGGCTGGCCGACCCGGCGGCCGGGCTGCAGGGCGCGTGCGTGCGCGGCGGGGCGGGGCGTGCGCCGAGGCCGCGGAGCGCGGACGCTCACGTGCTGTCGCTGGAAGCGGGCGCCGTGGGGCATCGAGGCCAGGGTCCCCGTCCTGGCCTCACCGCCGGAGTAGGGCGCTGGGCCGGCAGCCCTAGCCGCCTTCTCGAAGTGCTCGCTCTGCGGGCCGCGGAATCGGATCGAGCGTGCACTCATTTATTCTTTATTTCATTTATTCGACATAGATCATTGAATACTTGTGAACGCGAAGTGCCAGGCTTCCAGGCGCTGAGGAGGTAGTGATGAGCAAAATCGGACGAGGCCTGCCCTCTTGCCTCTTACAGTCTAGTGCAGGAGGCACTGGCAAGTACAGTGGCATCGCAGAGAGATTCATTTCCCTGATACCATTTTTATCTTTTGCACTTAAAATTTTATACTTTGCATCCGCATTTTATTTACTGTGCACCTTTGTGGCATGTTCTGTCCACGTGTACTTACATACTGTTGCCTTGCATATAGACACCAAATCTTGTGATTTATGGGCGAGTTTTCAAGGGCGATTTTGAAATTTCAAGGCGAATGATTTTTTTACCTCACGCGTTAACTTAGCGCTTTACACACACGTAGTCAACACAGTAAAACACAGCTTTGCTAAGTGACAGAGGGGAGCTACAGAGGTGGTAAGAGGAAAGGCGTGGAATGCAGGCGGTTAACCTGCCATTAGGTGGAAGCAGGAGGGCGATCAGACCTCTCAAGTCCGAAGCAAGAGGCTTCGGACCCGAATGAGAGGCGGGCGGGAATGCTGTCCCCCAGAGCACCTGGCGCTTGGGTCCCCGCTGGGAGACTTTGAACCCGCGTGCTCTGCCGAATCAGTGCTCGGCAGCGGCCCGGCGCAAGCCGGGGAATCGGGACAAACCTGGATCGCGGGCTGACAGCACCTCCTTTCGGTCTCCCGGCTGGCCACCGGCGGGGTCTGCCATCGCCTAGGGTAGGCTCTCCCCTACGCAGGAAGACTGCTTTGGAATGGCCAAGGGCCGCACATTTCAGCTTTGTGTCTTTGAGACTTAGGTCTCTGTTTCAAGACTCATCTGAAGGTACCCATCTCAGAACCTCGCCTCTGTTGGGATGCCTGCCTGCTGGGGTCACAGGGTTCCCCCAGGAGAAAGAAAAGGGGCGGGGGGGGAGAGGCAACAATTTTACTTCAGATTAAATTGACAGAAAACTGATTTTTCAAGTTAGAGCTGTTTGAGACATCCCCAGAAAGCGTTGCCAGCTGTGATTACGCTTAATGTGAGAGCATGAACTAATTTAGGAGGTGAGAGCTGAATAATGACATTGTACCCTGTATAGGCACATAGCCTGGCAGCCCCAGCAGTGAAGGGTACCTGGAGAAACACCCGTGTAGAATCAACAGCATGTAGAATCAGTGCCCGGGGTCTACACACTCCGATACTCCACAGATTTTTACTGAAGGCTGTCTGGTGGGGAAGCCCATTCTCATGGAGCTCACAAACAGGACTGAGATTATCTAGGAGGTGGTGGGTCTCCAGCCTTCTCCTCTCTTCGTGGGGGAGACTCTGCTGGGCAATGCCCAAGCCTGAACTGCTATCCCTATGCCACTGGGAATCTTGTATGGCCAGTCTCAGCCTACCTGCAACCCAGGCATACCATTCTCAGGGCCTGCTGGATCGCTTTCCTACACTGGCAGGTGGAGTCTTTGCCACTGAGCCACCTGGGAAGCCCCAAGGATCGCTTTCCTTTAGGTATTCTGCAGGCATATTTAACTGACCCATAGTTTGTCTCCTTCCCTTTGTCACCCAAACTCTGTCTCTTATCCTATGCCAGTGACAACAGGTACCACCTAGGGAGCCCCACATCTAACTTGACTCTATTTTATGTCCTATTTGTTTGAGTCTGTTTGGGCTTCATCATGTCTGGCCTAGGATACTGCAGAAGCTTCCTGATTTATCATTTAGGGAATTAGTATAAGGATCACTCCTGGCTCTGCTATAAACTTTTTTTTCTTTCATTTGATGGATAACAATTGAGTTCTCTGAAATATGTAATCCTCGCTTTTCTTCCACCTAGGGAAGACTTCCCTGACCACCATATTTCAGAATGATCATGCTGCTGGCATTGCTTCTCCCTCTTCCACATGGCATGTGTTTAAAAATAATGAATTTAATGTCAATGGATATATGCTTCCCTGAATTGTGAGATGAAATGTGATAATGCATAGGAGGGGGAGAAACCTCAAAAGCAGTCATGTTTATTTTAAATATTGTCACATTGTTACACTCAGGATTCTTTTAGCTGCAAGTGACAAAACTAATTCAGACTGGCTTAAGTAGAAAGGACTTCACTCATTTTATGAAAAAGGCTACAGGTAGGTCTTGCCTGTTAAAGCAATGTTGGATCCATCAGGCAAGGTTATCAGGATCTGTTTTCTGGTTTTGACTTAGAGCCCAATAGAACCTCTGTCAACTCAGAGCAAGGAAAGGATAGGGCTGTTTCTTCAATATTTTCTGCAAAAGTCATAGAGCTGTTCTTACAGGGGTGTCAGTCACTTGCCCCCCCTCCCGAAGAATAGACTGTTCTGCTGACTAACCTTGGATTCAGATGTCTTCCTTCAGAAAAGGGTTTGATGTCAGATCCACATTATGTGGAGTACAGGAGTTCTCCAAAGAAAAATTAGAGAAAGGATGCTGGGCAGACAGCAACAATACATGTCTATTCTAGTCCCTCTCAGCGGGTCAACTGCAATATATGTCACCCTAAAAGAATAGTGATGAAGAATGATGAAGTAGCCAGAAAAGTATATATGTGTTTATCTTGGTCCTTTGGGATCCTCAAGATTTCAGCTAAACCTGTAGTCAGGTACTATCAACACTGATGTTACTGAAGGCTTTGCTTTGAAGTCTGAATGCACTTCGAATGGTAGAGCTGTGATAAGTATAAATAATTAACATTCTGTTTTAAAATATTTCTGTGGCAGCATTTTTTGTTTTTTTCTTCCTTTTCATTTCTTAGGCTCCTAAAAAATGAAAATCTACTTTCTTTGTGTATAGGTATGTAAAAATCCTCATTATTCATTGATTAATGAAAACAAATGAGAATTTGAGCAATGAAAAATGAAAGAATTGAGTGAGGTCATGTCTGAAATTTTAAGACTAGAGGTTTAACTTGTTGAGGCTTTTCAGGTGTTGAAATGTTGGTAAAATATTATAAAATCATCTTTCTGAGGCTTTTAAAGCAATGTGTTCAAGAAATTTAGGAAACATCAAGTTTGCAAGTAATGAATTTGTACTGTTTCTGTTCATCTTTACCTGCTGCCCTAAATGTAGCTTTATGTTTTGGTAAAATCAAGGTTTGTTTCCCCATCCTCACTCTGAATTTCTCACCACAGTGCATTTTGATAAAGGAATATAATAGCTATCTTGATTCCTCTGCCCCTACCCTGGAGGAAAAAAAAAAAACAACCCCTATTGTTGAAATAAGAACATTTTCAGAAAAGAGGGAATATTTTGTCACAGGATATGAAACAAACTCCTCCTTTTATTAACTCAAAATGGGTTCTCTAATGTTTATACACATCAGATAGCATTTCATCTCTTTTAGCCTTGGTTCAAAGGCCCAGGCAGTACCATTTCCTAGCATTTAGTTCATTTGCCCATAAAGCAGAAGAGAAAGGCTATTTTGTTCTAAAGAGTGTTAAATTTAGGATTTCCATGGTCAAGGTCATTTCAAATTAATGTTTCAATCAAGACTACAAAATTTGGGAATGATTCTAAATTAATTCTAAATTTCAAAGTATGAAATATTTTTAATTTTCACCAAACCCTTGGTCTTCCTGCATATATGTCTTTCGAGGGGCTATAGAGATTCATTTTGGATTCAACATTTTTGCTGTTTAAATTTAAAAAGTATGTTACAGAATTAACTTTGTAATTGGACGCTTTCATTCAATGCAGAGAAATGCAGAATTATTTTTTTAATGAAGGCCAAGTTTGTGGTAACACTAATTCTTTAAAAAAAAAACTCTGATCTTAAAAAAATCAAATAATATATTCAAAATATCTTTAGCTCTTCAGTTAATACCAAATTATGCATTTCTCTAGCCATTGTCATCTGCTAAATTGAAAGATGCTGGCATCATCTCTAAAATGATGCCTTGAATCTGCTGTGGTTGTGCTGGTAGGAATTTTGCATAAAGCTGTTATTCACATGCATTACATTAAGGCCGAAGGGGGAAGAAAGAAACATAAAATAATGTAATCCTTCAGAACTGCTCTTGAGAGAGAAACCACATAGGTGATATCAAACACTAGTTGTTGGAATTTTTCCAAGAAGTAATTATCTGTGTGCTTTTGAGGTAGTGATTATGGGACAAACCAAGGTTCGGCCAATTCAGCAAACATTTATCAAGTGCATGAAATGTGCAAGACACTGTTTTAAGGCCTTGGCTACCGCAAAGATGAATCATCCATGATCCCTGCCCACCCCCCACCCCAGACTTCAGGTTTGACAGTAGTCAGGGCTGCACCCCAGGGAACCTCCATTGAAGAGCTTTTGGTTCTGCTGAAATGGCTTCTTAGTATGTGTTCTTGCAGTGTAGCTTTGATTAGTCTCTTTGTTTACAGTTGCCCTATAACCAGAAGTTACACAAAAATTATGCACATGTACAAAATTAATAGATTAGAGAACATTCAGACAAATACTTCAAGTTTTACTTCAAATGCATTTGACATTTATCAAAGAAATGATGAATGCTGTCATCTGTGGGCGGCTAGATTGACTTTTGGGAAAAGTTATCACCAACTTTTATAGGGATCTTAGGGAAATTTCCCAGATCTTGACAGTTGTATAAAGATTTCCTACAGTTCAGAAGGCTCTCAGGATAGAAACAAAGTCTGCCAACTGGAGGGCTTGTTGAACCAAATACCTCTGTTACTAGGAGGTCAATGAAAGGAAGGATTTAAATAAAACTTGAAGAGGGGGAGGAATGCAGAAAAACAGGAGGGTTTTGTATTTTTTTTTGTTTTGTGTGTGTGTGTGTTTTAATTTTATTTTTTAAATTAACTAATTAATTAATTTTAAATTTTCTTTACATTATTGTGTTGGTTTTGCCATACATTGACATGAATCTGCCATGGGTATACATATGTTCCCCTTCCAGACAAATTATTTTCCCAAAATGGTATTTCCTGGTAGACTTCTGAGAAATGAGATCGGAGGCTCACACTTCATCCTGCCACCTGGCGTCAGGCCCCAGGGACAATGATGTAATTGAGTTTCCTAGTGCGTTTGCCATCCCAACCCCTCCCAGCCCCTCCCTGGAGTCATTCCCCTTCGTCCTTGCTGTTCTTGCCCCTAAAAGCTGACCCCTTCCAACTGGCTTCTGGTTTGGCCAGCAGAAGGAAGACACAAGTAAGGGATCAGAGAGAGGGGAAGAGGGAAGCTGGGGTGTTTCTTCCAGCGCTCTCCTTGCTTCCAGTGTGAAGCAATGACCCTGTAAAATCTGCAATGGTGCTTCACCCTTTCAAGATTGTAGCTTCAGGCCCAGCACCCCTCCTGCCTTCCTGGGGTCCAGCTCTCCCTCCTGTAATACTCTGCCCTCCTCCTGTATCTTCAGACTGAGGATAGGAGGTTTTGCCACTCTTTAGGTTCTCAACATCTTCTGCTGATTCCCCAGACCCTGCCAACACCTCTGTAGGTTGTCCCTTCATTAAAATCCCTCCATTAAAACTGAGTTTAATTCTGTTTCCTTCTGGGATCTCAGTGATAGGCTGTATCATTACTATATCTTGCTTCACCTTCAGAACCAACAGATTTGGTATATTTTATCCTCTTGTGGAACTGTTAGCTGTTTAGTAACTAGTTGGGTCATATTAAAAGTCAGTATGAATTAAAACCCTGACACAATTTGAATTCAGATTAGGTGCATGATGTTACTAAGTTATATATTTCAAACAAAACTATTCATCTTGAGCTTTAAAAATTAACTGCTGATAATGTAACTATATTGTTTTCAGAATGTTAACATGAAAAAAATCAAAAGAAGCATATCTTAAAAAAGCAAATACCCCAAGTAAAATACATCCAGTGTTTACAATATAAGAATATATTAATATCTTGATAAAAATACTTTTGAGTTTTTAAAATATAAAAACCTTTTAAGACATGAAAATGAAATGTGATTTTCTTTGAAAAGCATGATAATTACTGTTACTAAATTTTTAAATTTTTATCTTGCATTTCTTAGCAAATAAGGTCTTTACTATTATTCTCTGAAATAGGTACTGTTTGGGGTTTTAAAACAACAGTTTGAAAGCAAGCCATAATAAAATATGTTTCAATATATAGGTACTTATGAGGGAATCCTTTAAGTCATCCATTCAACTTAGCTATCCATTTCACACCTGCTGCCCAGTATTGTTTGAGGTCCTTACCAAAAACAGTATTAAAGGCTAGTTAGGAAATATAGAGCAATTAGAAAGTAAGCTATTCACAAATGGCAATAAAAGTTAGGATACCTATTCGATTCTGGTGTTTACTGGTCTAGGAGAACAGGCTAGTTAAATTCCTGTTTCTTGTTATTGTAATATATGCTTTAAGTAATTATAAATGTATTGAAATTTATCTGTGATTTTGTCAGTATATTGTAAAATTGCAGGAATATGTTCTTCTGTCCTCATGATGAAATTGGTCCTAGTATTTAATGCATCAAGATGATAGGGTATTAATGCAGTGAGACCTCTATGGCCTTTTTAGATCAATAAAGATCGGGATTTTGTATCTTCATCTTGGAGTATTTTGAACCTCAATATTGAACCCTTATAAGTTCAATAAGTTCCCTTATAAGTCAGCTGCTTTCATTTTGCAGACTGAGGCCCAGGGAGGGTGCTAAGTCACTTCAGCTGTGTCTGACTCTGCAACCCCATAGACCAGACCCTTCTGTTCATGGGATTCTCCAGGCAAGAATAGTGGAGTGGGTTGCCATGCCCTCCACCAGGGGATCTTCCCAACCCAGGGATCGAACCTACATCTCTTGCGACCCTTGCATTGGCAGATACTTTACCACTAACACCACCTGGGAAGCCCAGGGAGGGTAAGTTCCTCTAAGACAGTGCCTCTCACACAGGCTCTAAAATCAGGGTAACTCATAGTCAAGAAATCTGTTTCAATTGAAATAATTTAGTGGCACTTCATAGGCAAGAATCCTTTGATAAGGGGTAATCTGCCTTTAGCTCCCTCGTTTGCAAAGTAGGAATAACAGTCAGTATTTATCTTAAAGGCTGGTTTTCAGGATGGACTGAGCCAATCCACCCATGTGATTAGCCTACATCTGGCCTGGGCTCTCCACCCCCTGTTCACCTCTGCTCTCCTCCAGGTGCCCAGGTAGTTCTAGAATTAGATGCCCAGGTGCATTGCCCACTGCCCCATGCTTGCTCCAGGCTTTTCTTGATGTGACCCAGCCACTCCCCTGGCTCTGTGCCAACGATTTTTTATTCTCTTGCCACATAGAAGTCCAAGCAAGAATGTCTTTGTTTGATTTCAGTGGATATAGTCTGTGGAAAGTCATCATTCCCAAATTTAAAACCAAGACTAATGTACCACAATACATACAGTTGGCGCAGTTTCACAGGCATACCATGAAAGAAAGATACTCCTCTTTCTGTATCCATTCAACTGATGTGAACTGACCACCTCAGATGCTAACAGGTATTTGTTGTGGTTGCCCGGGATCCATCAGGGAACCCCACCAGCCAAACTTCCCGCCATCTGTGGAAGTTATCAGCGGGAGAGATGTGATGTTGTGACAGACATGTTCTTCTCATTATGAGTTTACCCCTGTAATTACTAAAGCTAAATCGCCCTTATGTCACTGGATCACACAGTCATGAGACCACAGTTTTTTCCTGCTGTAACATCACACGGCTCAGGAGTTGGCTATCTTTTTGTATTTCTGACATTAATTTTTCTCCCATCATGAGGTTTAATTGGGGAATCATCAACATTATAAACTGTATGTTGTCATTTCCATTTTTGACATGAAAGTCACTCAGTCATGTCCGACTCTGCAACCCCGTGGACTGTACAGTCCATGGAATTCCTCAGGCCAGAATACGGGAGAGGGTAGCCTTTCCCTTCTCCAGGGGATCTTCCCAACCCAGGGATTGAACCCAGGTCTCCCGCATTGAGGGCAGATTCTTTAATAACTGAGCCGCAAGGGAAGCCCATTTCATTTTCAAATGTAAGCAGATTCAAGGACTGGGACTCTGGCTGCCCGTCAGTGAAAGGTGAAGGTAATTATCATGTTGCCTCGGCATATTTTGTCAATGGAGAATGGTCTGCTTGGTGTTCATCTGTGGGAAGTTTTTAAAATACATTTTAATGTGCCCTTTAAATATGTCTTGTTTTAAAGATATTCCATTTTAAAACATGCTAGGAGAAGAATTTGATATCTGTGCTTGAGGTAAAAAATAGGGTATGCAGAGCCTGGCTTTCTGCTTTAGGCTCCTTCACTCCCTCCCTCCTTTATATTTAAGTCTGGTCGCACAGCACACTCTTGGGCTCAAGGAGTGTCTGTGCGCTTGCCTTGGGAAGAACCGTTTTCCCACTCCCGTGGCTGCTTGACTACTTTTTTGTTTGTCTTTTGTCAGAAATGAGCTCTCTCCTCCCCATCCTCTCAGGGAACCCAGAAAGGGAGGCCCTGACTCTGTGCCTGTGTAAACATCATTGAAAGCTTTCCCTGTCTCTCGCATCTTCCTAAGTGTTTCTTTGTGTTATGCTAGGACAGTAGTTCTTTAAATAGAATATTCTCCCCTGAAAATTGGCAATGCTGAGAGTACACCTTGCAAAAGGTGAGTCTAGAATGTAGGATGCATCCTCAGCATTACCTGAAAGCTGAAGTGAGGACTCTGTGGCATATCGCAAACAAATCTATAGCAGAAATCAGGAAAACAGGGTGCCACCATCCCCCGTGGAAGAAGCAAAGACTTTTCACACCAGTGGAGACGTGAAGCTCTGAAGGTGAAGCTGTTTACATGAGCTCTCATTTATTCTAGAGAAACCCACTCGCCTAGTTTGAACCTGTTTTCCTCATAGCTTATGTCTCACTGTCTGACCAAAACGGTGTTTACATCCTAATCACTTGGCAAAAATTCTGTCATTGCTTCAGAGAGATTCATTTTAAGCCTGAAGCATGGAGCTGGTATATAGATGTACTTTGGTAGTCTGAGGAAATGACCCTACTATAAATTGACACAGGTTTTTTTTCATTAGTTCCCCCATAATATTGTTCCTAGGTGGGGCTATCTTTTTAAGCCAGAGAATAAATAGAGGCCTAAATCAGTTTGGTTATTCCCACTCATTCTAATTAAGAATCTTCATTTCTACTCAACAAGATGGGAAAAAATACGGGCTCTTCATGATATTTCCATTGCCCACTAAATTATTTCAATTGAAATGGATTTCACCGCGTATCTGAGACAGTTTATAAGTTACTGCCCTTTAAAGTCTGTTGATATTAAATGGGAAGACAACAACATGCAAAATTATATTTATAGGATGTATGTACAGAAATTATGGAATTTCTGAACTATTTATAGGAGATGACTCGTAGACTATATTAATCAGCATTTTAGTTACTGTCTTTGGTTAGGATCATGGGGGTTTTTTAGCTTTCCATAAACTTCAATAAATGTGTTTTCATACATTTTCTTTAATGCCTTGAAAGACAATTTCCTTTTAGCAGTATTAAAGTCCACATACTGTTCATTGTTACTACCAAGACATTTTCCCTCTTCCTTAACCAGCAAACCACACCTGAGGATGCTCACAGCAGTGCTTCTCAGATAGGCTATGATTTGCATTCATCAACAAATCATCTGTAATTAGAAGCAGAAATCTTTTCTTCCCGGCACACATACATCTCTTTCAGAAGTAGTTCTCCTTTATGAGTGATGTTTGACATCTTAGAATTTATTATGTACGTTTCTTTAATCAAAGCATTATTTGTGGGTTGGACTCGAGGTTACATGCGTAAGAAGAGCATCAGGTGAATCCCAGAAGGAAAATCATCTTATTCATATAAACCTTTAGACATTGAAAAGACCATTAGGAGCCTATAGGTATGTAAGTTGGATAGAATTAAATAGTATTTTAAGTAGTGTATTTGACAATTGACCATGCATAGCAATAGACTTCATTTGCACAGTGCCATCTATTTAAAAACCAGTAAACCTTTAACAGGCACATAATCCCCTCAGTGTGAGGCTTTCAGGTGGTTATTATGTCAGATTTTGGGATGTCAAAATGTAGTCTGGCAGACATATTTTTTTAAGACCATTCAGCTAGCAGAGGTGGGATTATTTTCCTGTCGCCCAAGTTCTAAAATCCTGTCTACTTTCTCCTGCAACATTGCACCTCTAAAAAGGTGCCCCTGCTGTATCCAAAGTATCCAATGATATTTCTAGCTAGGGGTTAGCTCTAATCAACTTTAAATTTTTTCCTATTATGCAACGAAGTTCAGAATTTAAAATTTCAAAGATGATAAGCCTCTCTCCATTTTTCCTTCTCTCTCCTAAATGAGGAATAAAAAAGTATATGGGGCTTCCCTGGTAGCTCTGCCTACAATGCAGGCAGAGTAAAGCGTCTGCCTACAATGCAGGCGACCCAGGTTTGATCCCTGGGTCGGGAAGATCCCCTGGAGAAGTAAATGGCAACCCACTCCAGCATTCTTGCCTGGAGAATTCCATGGACCGAGGAGCAAGCCTCTTTCAACTTTTTCTTCTCTCTCCTGAATGAGGAAGAAAAATATATATGAGACTCCTCTAAATAGCGTCCCTCATATATGACTGCCAGAAACAGATTATCAGCATTCATATTATGCTTTTCCATACCTTTTAATCATTTTTACAGCTGTTCACATGACAATTACATTTCCACTTTTAAAACATTGTTACAAAGATGCACAGAGAGAGAGAGGTTCAAGAGGGAAGGAACGCATGACTGATTCATGTTGATGTATGGCAGAAACTCATACAACACTGTAAAAAAATATTATTCTCCAATTAAATAAATATTTTTTTAAAGATGCACAGAGAAAAGAGGAAAGCAAAGGAATAAACTACAAGCAATTACATAAGTGATAACTTTTCTGATCTGACATGTTGGGAAATGAGTTATTACTACTGCGTTACCTTTTAATGTCTAAGTTTTAACCTTTCACTGGATAAAGGTGGAATTCACGTGTTTTAAACTTGGTCAGAACATATCAATAGGATGTTTCTTTTTCTAGTTTTTACAACAACCACATTTTTTAACTATAGGAAGAACCTGGAACTTTGGACCAGGTTACATGATGGTATCTAGGATCAGACGTGTACGGTTTACCAGTATGTCCTTTTGCAAAACTTATATTGATAACGTACTGAGAAGTAAGTAGAGTGAGCCAGTGGGTTTAAATATATAGATTGAACTCACTGAACTTCTCAGTTGGGCATTTAATAGGATTTGATCTGTTGGGTTTATTTGTGAATCATTTGTATTTTCTTGTCATTTTGAAGATTTAAGTTTCAGATATTTTTAAAGCTCATTTTATTGAGATACACTGTTAGTGTTTCTTTCTCGTCACTTAACAAGAAGTCCTTCATTCTGTTTCCCCTTTCCCGCCCCGTCCCATACCTACCAGTGTTCGTTTTACAGTTGCGAATTGATTAGCCTGACACATCTCGGACACCACTCAGAGAGCTTCATCTTCTAAATACGAGGCTCATTTCCCTGGATGTCCTGAGCACGTGGCGTAAGAACATGGAACATCCATGGAATATGACCTTTCCTCCTCTGATGTGCTGAGATGAGTAACTTTGGAAAGTGTCGTGCGATCGTTGTGTGACATGGATCCAGAAGTCCCCAGAGATCAAGAAGCACCCAACATGCAAACTAACCTAAAGAACTTATTAAATTTTAAAATTTAGTTCATCATGAGTTTGAGATGTATAAGATCTTGCTGAACGTGTGTTCTTGTTTTACTCCTGTTTTGATTTCAAAAATGCATCTGCCTTATTTTCATATTATGTTAGAACCTTAGCATGGAGGAATGTGCCTGTGAAGAGAGCACATTGTTAGCAAAAGTTAGCATAGTCACATTGTGTGTTTAGTTTATAATTTTATAAATTCTTTTATAATTCTTAACATTGATTTGGCTATATTATGATATCTTCTTTTGTTAGCAAATTCTAAATTGAAAGGTACTTAGAAATCAGAAAGTCTTACATCAGAAAGGTGCATTTAGCCTACTGAAAGGAAGGGGGAAAAGAGAATGACAACAATGTCCTATGTGTTTAAGCCAGAATAATTTGATCATGAAAAATACCTTAAATAAAGTCCTGTCTCTTCCACTCAATATTTCTTCACCAAATAAAGTTCAGTTTACTCTTTAAATTCTGTGCCACTGGGCACAGTGTTATAGTAAACCATGGTTTTAATATCCTTTGAGAAATGGCACATCTGTTCTGTAGTCAGTCTATCACTTTTAGCCTCTGTCCAAAATACAAAGGACACCTTACCAACCAGAAACATCTAGAACCTGACAATTCAAATACCATTCTGAGCAAATATTTAATCTAATAACTGGACTAAATGTTAGGCCTCATGGCAGCTCAATATCCACTAAACAAGTTTTAATAACAGGGTAAGCCCACTGTATCCAGAGCAGAGAGAAGCATACCATGTTTACATAGCCAAATCATTAACCTTTTCTGTTCTGACTTTAGCCCTCTGAAAGGACTCAGGACTATGGCAGCAAGCAACGAGTTTATTTTCAATGCCTTAAACATCTATATAGTACTCTGTATTTTTACATATTGCTTTTATTTATTTTTTTTCTTTTAGTGGTTTTTATTTTTATTTTTTAAATTTTCTTTACTTTATTGTGTTGATTTTGCCATACAATGACATGAAACCACCATGGGTTTACATATGCTCCCCCTCCAGAACCCCCCTCCCTCCTCCCTCCCGATTCCCTCCCCCTGGGTCATCTCGGTGCACCAGCCCCGAGCATCAACCCTGGGCTGGCGATTGATTTCACATATGGTAATTAACATGTTTCAATGCCATTCTCCCATATCATCCCACCCTTGCCCTCTTCCACAGAGTCCACGAGTCTGTTCTATACATCTGCTCTTCTTTTGCTGTCTCGCATGCAGGGTTCTCATTATCATCTTTCTAAATTCCATATATATGTGTTAGTATACTGTAATGTTGCTTTTAATAGTTAATATGATCATTACCAAAGATCAGGCTAAATTCTCTACATGTACTGGGCTTCCCTGGTAGCTCAGTAGTAAAGAATCTCTGCCAATACAGGAGACCCAGGTTCAATCCCTGAGTTGGGACGATCCCCTGGAGAAGGAAATGGTAACCCACTCCAATATTCTTGCCTGGAAAATCCCATGGACAGAGGAGCCTGATGGGCTGCAGTCCGTGGGGTTGCAAAGAGTCAGATATGACTTAGCTACTAAACAACAATGACAAATTGTTACAATTAATCATTGTAATAGTCTTATAGTCTAATGACTATAAAAGACGTATGTATAGTCTTATGATTATGCATGACCCTACAAAACTTACGGCTATAATTTTTTTATGATTTTTGAAAATCTCTTCACAGATGGAGAAGCCAAGGGTAAATAGACTTCTTAGGTTCAGTTGCAACATGTTGAACGGTGATTTCAACCTGTTAGACAATTAAACAGCACATCTTTCCCAGAGATGCATCCCATGAGCCTTGTACTCAACTCTGAGATATGCAGGATTTTGCACCCCTGTTTGACAGATGGCAAAATCAATGTCAGTATGTTGCAGGTGACCTACCAAAATACAGGGTAACGAGCAGTGGCACTGGACCATGAACTCTATGTGTAACCCTTTCCTGCACTGCTACTACTCAGATTTCTTCTGACATAGTGAGGATGTATTGTCTACATTTGTGTTTCCGGCTTGGACTTTAACACTCTGTGGGTGGCTGTGTTGATCAGGGACCCCTATACACTGCAGCCCACTGCAGCAGAAAGGGCATGGGATACCCTCATATACAGCATCTCTGTCCCTGTTCCAGCCCCAGAGTTGTAACAGGCAGAGCTGTTGGCTAAATCTAGGAGAGGGGCTTGGTCTTTGGCACTGCTGCCTTCCCCCTTCTCTGCCTTTTATTTGACAGGCACGTTGGTTCCCATTTTAGTTTATTAGTGTCTTTGTGTTCTTAAGCACCTCCCCCACCACAAAAATAGAAAAGAATCTATGAGTCATTTAGATTTTAGTATGGCTGTCTGTGCCTAACTTTTGCTCTAACTATAAAATGAAAGCATCTGGAATATCCTGGCTTCCTCCCCGAGGAGAATGAGCTGGGACTTGGTCTCAACATCAGGATCCCCAGAGACCTATTGCCCAAGACACTTGGACTGTATAGTTGTTGCACATCAGGCATCCTGTTGCACGTCAGGCATCCTGAGCAATGGGACTCTTAGCCTGAGCTCGTACTCTCTTCTCCCCTTTCTGCTCAAGCCAGAAGGCCTCTACCCTCTTCCAAATTGTCAGGAAGCCAAAGAACATTCTCCATTTCCCCAATGATCCACCTCCCAACAGCAGACGTCCAGCAATCAGAGCTGGAATACATTGAAGGTGGTCAAGTTCAATGGGCAGAGCACCCATATGCTTCTGCTTCAGGTGTCTTAGGTAGTAAAGGGAGTGTGGAGAGCCTTACCTGCTTGAGACTTGGTAAGGGTTTCTGTATCTGTGCATCAAGGATTAAATTATTCATAGCATCAGAGAATCCCATTATTACTGATTGTAAAGAATCTACTTGCCAATGCAGGAGACACAGGGTCAGTCCCTGGGTCAGGAAGATCCCTTGGGGAAGGAAAGGGCAACCCCATCCAGTATTCTTGCCTGGAAAACTCCATGGACAGAGGAGCCTGGCAGGCTACAGTCCTTGGGGTCGCAATGAGTCAGACGCAACTCAGTGACTGAACAATAACTGATGCATATGGTAGGTGTGGAGAATCACTAAGAAGAGAGGAAATTGCTAAGCAGTCAGTTTGGCTAAACACAAGTAAGGACTCTTACAGTCATTGTTGTGTGTTAGCCGCTCAGTCATGTCTGACTCTTTGTGACCCCATGGACTGTAGCCCACAAGGCTCCTCTGTCCATGGAATTCTCCAGGCAAGAATATTGGAGTGGGCTGCCATTTTCTTCTCCAGGGAATCTTCCTGACCGAGGGGTTGAACCCAGGTCTCCTGCATTGCAGGCAGATTTTTTAGCCATCTGAGCTACAGGGAAGTCTCAGTAGACACTAATGCCTGATTACAGTACTACATAATAATGATTATGCATGTCATTGAATATATATCAAATTAAGTTTGTCATAAAATTTTTGACAGTATTAAGTTGTATTCACATGATCAACCTTCATACTTCATTGTTTATGTGGCATAGTTTTGACTTTAAAAAAAAATCTGTTAAGACACTGTTGCTTTGATGACTGCATTACTTATCCATGAGTCTGGTTTTTCCGGTTTTTTTGGAGTTTCATATTGCATGGTGATAGTCACTGACTCTGCTTCTAGCTCTATAGAGGCAAAACAGTTTCACTTGCCTAGTTACTGTGGCTGAAATCCCCTCTTGGTGTGAGTTCTCTTGCCATATGTTATAGATTAATTCAGTGAACTTTTATTTGATCCCAGACATGTAACATTCATTGTGCCATGTGAATTTAGATATAGATTAGAAGCTTATCCTGTCCTCAAGGAGCTCATGATCCAGTAGAGAATCCTACCATCTTATAGGTGATTGCCCAAAAAGGGAGCAAAAGTGAATACAGGACCATGCATCTTCTGATTCTGTAAGGTGTGGAATAACAAAACTTTTTCTGTATTTGGTTTCCAAATAACATTTCTAAAGCTACCAGCTATCATTTTCTGCTTTCAGAAATGAGGAGTGTTATAGGATAGTATTCACTGCATGGCCTTAGCTTTTTGTGCTGGTGGAGAATTTTTAAGTGAAAGTCATTCACTGGTAAAATGTGTTTCCTTTTGCCAAGTGCACAGTGGTAGTGCCTTTTTAGAATCCAAGTTTAAAGATGTTGTCAAACCCCAGGTCCACTTAACAAAGTGCCAACCAGAAGAACTTTGCTGTTCACAACAAAGGCAAAATGCTATCAAGAATGAAGCTTAGTACCACAGGGATGCAGAGCCAATTACATTCTTGAAGTTTGTAAGTTTACATAAAAAAGAGTGTATTGGGAAGCCAAGCTTGCCATTGTCAGCTCTTAGAATTGCACTTGGTAGGAGAAGTCAGGGTCAGGAATGAGATGAAGATGGTCAACAGCAGATGAACAAGGGAGACAATTAGTGCTGGCCCAGGGGTCCATGACCTCCCAAAGGTTCTAGCGTGGATCTGGCAGTGGATTTGGTATAAGTGTATCTAGTTCACCCTTACACCAGAGGTGAGAAAGAGGTTAGTGTGGAGAGAATTTAAATAGCTTACTTTTAGCCCTTCTAAAGCATTCTATTTTCCTAAATGCCATCCCAGGGACATTCCAGATGATCGTGCAATTTAAGACTAGGCTATGGTATGTCCATAGCAAATAGAATAGCCCCATAAATAGCAGGGAAATCAAATAATGGCAACCAACTTTGAAACAACTCCATCCTTCCTTTGTTTGTAGCAATGATAGAAGCAAAATCCCAGCATATAAAAATATATGTATTAGTACATTCTTAAGAAAGAATCTGGGCATGTTACTTTCTCCCTCCATACCAACCAAAGTTATACTAATTAATAAGTCCTACATTAGTAGGAATTGTTGCTGCTCACCCACTCCTTCAGGCTAGAACTTTAAGACCATCTTGGAATCCTGCTTGGGTCTCCACACCTAGCAGAGCAGGAACTCTCACTTGTATTTTTTTTTTTAATGCTTTTTAAGCCTCTACCTGCCTTTTCAATACCATGGCCTCTGCTGGGCCATAGCCCTTTGTGAGATCAAACCCTCACTTGTATCTTTTTATTTTTTTTATTAGTTTTGCCATACAATGACATGATATCGCCATGAGTTTACATATGCTCCCCCTCCAGAACCCCCCTCCCTCCTCCCCCCCTCCTCCCTCCCCCCAGGAGATCTCGATGCACCAGCCCCGAGCATCAATCCTGGGCTGGCGATTGATTACACATATGATAATTAACATGTTTCAATGCCATTCTCCCATATCATCCCACCCTTTCCCTCATCCACAGAGTCCACGAGTTGTTCTATACATCTGCGTTCCTTTTGCTGTCTCGCATGCAGGGTTCTCGTTACCGTCTTTCTAAATTCCATATATATGCATTAGTATACTGTATTGTTGTTTTCCCTTCTGGCTTACTTCACTCTGGATAATGGGCTCCAGTTCCGTCCACCTGAGTAGAACTGATTCAAATGAATTTTTTTTTAATGCTGAGTAATATTCCATTGTGTATATGTACCACAGCTTTCTTATCCATTCATCAGTTGATGGGCATCTAGGTTGCTTCCATGTCCTGGCTATTGTAAACAATGCGGCGATGAACATTGGGGTACACGTGGCTCTTTCACTTGTATCTTTTAAATGCTTCTTAAGTCTCTACCTGCCTTTTCAATACCATGGCCTCTGCTGGACCATAGCCCTTTGTGAGATCAAATGGGTTTCTTGCTACTCTTCTTGCCCTCTTCAACCCATCTCCCAGAGCCTATGGCTGTGGCTTCTCCTGCTTGCCTAGAGAATGAAATTCGGCTGGTTTGCAGCTGGTCCTTGGCTCACTTTGCCAGCCTTATCTCCAGTGGACTCTTTGCTGTGCTCTATTTCAGCTTCTCTGAGCTCACTTACATTCTCTGGACATGCCAAACATTTCATATTATTCCTTACCTATACCCATGCCTCTATTCAGCTCACTACCTTACACAAAATCCTCCTAGGTGGAATTAATCACTTCTGCATCTGTAGTTCAGATGTGAAGGATCCATTGTAGTATTTATCATTTGATTATGGTTATTTACTTTTCCATCTTAATTAGCTTTGTAACACCTAGCACAGTAATTGAAACAGAGTAGATACTCACACATGGATTTATTTTTAACTTAAAATGAGGTGAAGATTTTAGGATGCCAGAATCTCAAAGAATTGGCTTGGTTTTTTTTTATCAGACAGAGTTCTTAGTTTCAAGCAGTATAACCAACTCTAGCTTGTTCAAGCAAGAAAGGGATGAATTGAAGACTGTTGGGTTACTTGAATATGTCCTGAGGGGTTCACAGAGACAGATGTTGGGTAATCCAGAAGCAGAAAACTGAAAGTGAAATTCGTGCAGTCGTGTCCGACTCTTTGAGACCCCATGGACTATGTATACAGTCCATGAAATTCTCCAGGCAGAATACTGGAGTGGGTAGCCTTTCCCTTCTCCAGGGGATCTTCCCAGCCCAAGGATCAAACCCAGGTCTCCTGCATTGCAGGTGGATTCTTTACCAGCTGAGCCACAAGGGAAGCCCAAGTATACTGGAGTGGGTGGTCTAAATACTGGATTGAGTAGTCTATCCCTTCTCTAGCAGATCTTCCCCACCCAGGAATCGAACTGGGCTCTCCTGTATTGCAGGAGCAGAATACCAGAAGCAGGAGCAATGCATAAAATCTCTACAGGGAACCAACTTGCCGCCACTGCAATGTGTGCATTCCTTCAGATGCATCCCCTGCACCCCAAGCCTGACACTAGGCTCAGCTGTTCCCTCTGGAAACTGATGTAGCTCCCAGTGCTGCCACCACCTCAGCCAAAATGGGTTCTCTGAAGTCCACTTTGCCCTATGTCCTGTCAGGAGTCAAGCTCCATCTGATTGGTTGAGCCTGGACCACATGTCTGAGCCCTTGCTGCAAGGGAGGCTGGGGAAATGAGCCTGTGTCTTCCATGTGGTTGTTGGTCTCCATCTCTCACTAAGAGCCATGAGGTAGGGAAATCCCCAGACAAGAAAGTTAGCTCACATGTTGGGGATCAGAATGGGGGTGAGGGATTTAAGGAAGGTGCCAAAAGAGTGGCACATGTCCACTAGAGTTTTCAAGACACAAAGAACCTAATTAAGAGCTTCCTTTGTTGGTATATCTGAATCTTAGCAACAACAACAACAAAAATGGCGTGATCAAATTGGGTAATTGGAGGAGAAAGGAATAAATAAGATATTTACAAAGGATGGACAGGTGTAGAGCAGTACCTCAGGACTAATAACAGTTGTCACCACCCCAGGTCTGAAGGAGCACTCTCTGGCAAGAGCCAAGACCACGTAAGAGATGCTGTCTGCCCTGGACAAGCTCTCAGGGAGAGAACCGGAGTAGTAAAAGCCTCGACTCTCCCCCTTTCTTTCCTGCTGAGGCTCCCACTGGCACCACACAGAAACCAGCACCCCACAGAGCCCATTCAGACTGTTCTCAAGCATCAGTCATGAGGGCACCAAGCATGTTGGAGAAGGGTGAGAGCACAACCGAAGATATGCAGCACATGAGGCTTAATCAATACGTCACCAGCATTTTGCTTTTCATTTTATTCAATATCTCCTTTGGGGATGTCACTGTACATTTTCACTGTACACACCAGCCTTAAAAAGTGTCCTTCTCATATTGAGAAGGAAGTTTCCTGCCACTCGCTAGCCTCTGTCTCCTCCTCATTAAAATCTAAATTTTAAAATCTAGCCTTCTAAAAACATAGGTGTAAGAATTGTCATTGAAATGAGCCCCATGCCCCTCAAGAATGTGTGCAGTGTAACCCATAATCCTTTTGAAGTATATGGTGACCTGTACAAAAATAACCAGTTCTTGGCTGTTTCCCCCGGAAAAGAATGTTGAGGAGAAAGCATCTTCATTGTCTTTGAGTATATTATGGGTACCTTCACAGAATACAGGGTTCCTTGATAGTTCAGTTGGTAAAGAATCCGCCTGCAATGCAGGAGACCCCAGTCCAATTCCTGGGTCAGGAAAATCTGCTGGTGAAGGGATAGGCTACCCACCTCAGTATTCTTGGGCTTCACTTGTGGCTCAGCTGGTAAAGAATCTGTCTGCAGTGTGAGAGACCTGGGTTCAATCCCTGGGTTGTAAGATCCCCTCTAGAAGAGAAAGGCTATCCACTCTGGTATTCTGGCCTGGAGAATTCCATGGACTATACAGTCCATGGGATCACAAAGAGTCAGACACAACTGAGTGACTTCCACTCACTGAATATAGAGACTAGTTGTTTTCCATCTCCCAGAAACCCCTGCTAGAGAAATTGAGGTATATCATGAGATCGGGGCTTCCCTGGTGGCTCAGATGGTAAAGAATCCACCTGCAATGCAGGAGATCCAGGTTCAATCCCTGGTTTGGGAAGATCCCCTGGAGAAGGGAGTGGCTACCCACTCCAGTATTCTTGCCTGGAGAATTCCATGGGCATAAGGAGCCTGGCGGGCTCGACTGAGCAACTAACAATTGCACTTTTACATTTTTTCATGAGCTACTTAGGTAAAGGTAGAGTGTTATTTTTTACTTTAAAAAGTTACATTATCAGAATTCTTACTTTAAAAATGCAAATGATAGAGAAATGTGCAGAGTTAAGGGCAGATGTCATCCTTTCTGTGTGTCCACTTCCTCCTCTGCTCTTCTCTTCACCTATACCCATACCAACATTAGCAGTATGGCAGAAAATAAGATTTTTTTTCTAATTACATTAAAACGACTGTGTCATCATAGGTTGCTGAAGGTGAGGTCTTGAAGCAATATTTACTCTGTCAAGGCCCATGTAGCCTTGAGAGAACATAGAATCTGCATCTCATTCTGTGAGTACAAAAAACACCATTTGCAGAGTTGCAGACCTGAGCTGTGCCACATGGAAGCCACTTACAAGGAGTTCCTGAGCTCCTTCCATCCATTTATTTAAGTGCTAATGTATGTTTCTAACTTGCCACTTTCCTACCAAAGTAGAGATTTGCCTTGTTAATTTTTTTCTTTCATTTTAAGTTTGGATGAAGGACTCTACTGCTAATGAATACTTGAAATCTCTTGGTGTGGTTTTTGGCATTTTTAGACATCAAATACCAAGAGCATTTCTGGCCAAGGACAAAATATTTATACTTTTGTTAGGAGGTGTTCAAGAAATAAGTATGGTTGATACTTGATGTGAGCGTAAGAATGCAGGATTACATCAAACATACTGAATTTTCCATGTGGATTTTAGAGATGTGTCTGGAGGACTTTGAAAGCTGCTCACATCCCCCATCCTGTAGAAAGAACTCCCTGGCCTGGCCCTCCCTAGTGCTTCCCTTCTCTAATCTGTCAACATCAAAATCCAAAATCTAACCACTTCTCACATCACCCCGACTGCTACCGCAATAGCCCAGAACCATCGTCTGTCCAGGGGTTGTTACGGTGGCCTTCTCCTGCTGTCCCTGCTTCCACCCTCCACCCACTGTGGTCATTTCTCAGTATAGTAGCCATCATGACCCTTTGGAACGTAAGTCAGATCCTGGTACTCTTCTACTCAAAACTACCCAGAGGACCCCATCTCAGTCTGAGCGGAAGCCAGGTCCTTACAATGACCGCCAGGTCTCTGTACTGTTGCCTCCACACCCTCCTAATCTCCAAGCTCTCTCCGCCTCCTTTCCTTCTCACTCACTCATTCCACTCTGGCCTCTTTGCTGTGTTCTTGCTTCAGGGCCCTTGCGTTACCTCTGCCTTGAGAGCGCTTCTGAAATCTGGAATGTTCACTCTCTCACTCACGTTAAGTGACTGCTCCAGTGGCACCTTCTCAGTGAGCCCTGCCCTGCCTCCTTTTAACATTCTAATCTGACCTCTTCCCCAAATTCAGATTTCCTGTAGCTCCTCTACTTTTCCCACAGTACTTATTGCCTTCAATCGTGCTGTATAATTTACTTGTCTATCATACTTCTTGCTTGTATTCTCCATTAGAACGGAAGTTCCACAAGTGTCGGGATCCCTATCTTTTTTGTTCACTGACACATGCGCGGTGCCTAGAACATTGCCTGACATATAACAGGCAGTAGATATTTGTTGAATAAGTGAGAATGTTCTTCATTCCAATGGAAAAGGTTAGCAAAATATAACTCAGTGTTGTGTAAACATTCAGTGACATACTGACCAACAGGCCTCCAAGTGAACAAGGATGTTTTCCCAGTGACCAGAGCATTACTTCTTCCTCTGCTGTGTCCTGGTACTCTGAAGTCAGAAATGATGAGACCTATGTAGCACTTTCCTAACATCAGTAAGATAGCTCAAACATAATAATAATAACTTACTATTTATATGATGTCTATTATGTTAGTATAAGCCTTACATACATTAAGTCATTTAATCTTTACAGAAAACCAGTGAGGTGGGTTTTATGATTTTCTTCATTTTAAAGATGTGGCCAGAGGCATAAACAGATTAAGAAGTTTGCTTATAGCCATGTAGTTCATAAATGTTAGAGACAGGACCAGGATCTAGAGTGTTTCTCTCTAGAATTCATGGTCTAAACCAGTACTATCTGATAGAATATTCTGTGATGAAAGAAATTTTCTGTATCTCAGCTGTCCAGTATGGTAGCCTCTAGCTACAAGTGGCTACTGAGCATTTGAAATGTGACTTGTGTTCCTGAGGAACTGAATATTTAATTGTGTTTTTTCCCTCCTTCCAGTCTCCTCCCCTCTAGCAACCACCTCTCTGTTCTCTGTATCTATAAATCTGTTTCTTTTTTGTTGTGTTCGTTCATTTGTTTTGATTTTAGATTCCTATATAAGTGAAATCATACCGTGTTTTTCTTTCTCTGTCTGACTTATTTCACTTAGCATAATATTCTCTAGGTCCATCTATGTCATTGCAAATGGCAAGATTTCATTTTTTTTTTATGGTTGAATAATAGTCCATCAAAATAGTTTGAAATCAGGGAGCATGCTGCCTCCAGCTTTGTTTTTCTTTTTCAAGATGATTTTGGCTATCCAGAGTCGTTTTACACATTTTATAATTATTTGTTCTAGCTCTGTGAAAAATGCTATTGGTGTTTTGATGGAGATTGCATTGGATTTGTAGATTGCATTGGTACCATTGTCTTTTTAACAATATTCTTCCAATCCTAGAACATGATCTATCTTTCCATCTGTTTGTTTCACCTTCAATTTCTTTCATTAGTGTCTTATAGTAAGCAGTGCACATCTTTTACCTTCTCAAATTTATTCCTAGCTAGGTATTTTATTCTTTTTGATGGGATTGTTTTCTTAATTTCTCTTTCTGATAGTCTGTTGTTAGTGTATAGAAATGCAACAGATTTCTATGTATTAATTTCATATCCTGAATCTTTACATTAACTGTAAAGTTAACATTCATTGATGAGTTCTGTTTGTTTTTTTGGTGGCATCTTTAGCATTTTCCATGTGTAGTATGATGTAATCTGCAAACAGTGACAGTTTTACTTCTTCCTTTCCAAGTTGGATTCCTTTTATTTCTTTTTCTTGTCTGATCGCTACAACTAGGACTACCAATGTCATTTTGAATAAAAGTGTCAAGAGTGGGTATCCTTATCTTGTTCCTGATCTAAGAGAAAATGCTTTTAGCTTTTTACTGTTGATTATGGTATTAGCTCTGGGCTTGTCATATATATGACCTTTACTATGTTGAGGTATGTTCCTTCTGTATTCCTTTTTTGAGATTTTTAATTATAAATGGGTTTTACATTTTGTCAAATTATTTTCTGAATCGATTGAGATGATCATATTTTTATTCTTCAGTTTTTTAATGTGGTATATTGCACTAATTTGTGGACATTAAACCATCCTTGAATCCCTGGGATAAATCCCAGTGGCTCATGGTGTTCACCTTTTAAGATATTGTTGAATTCAGTTTGGTAATATTTTGTTGAGGATTTTTGCATTGGCAAAACCCCTATGTTCATTAGCAATATTGGCCTGTAATTTTCTTTTTTGTGGTGTCTTTATCTGGTTTTGTTATCAGGGTGATGCTGGCCTCATAAAATGAGTTTGGAAATGCTCCATTCGCTGAAATTTTTTTTTAAATAGCTTAAGAAAGATAGGTGTGAATTCTTCTCTAAATGTTTGGTAGAGTCCACCTGTAAAGACATCTGGTCCAAGACTTTAGTTTGTTAGGTGTTTATTGATTACTGATTCAACTTCATCACTGATAATTGGTCTGTTTATATTTTCTGTTTCTTCCTTATTCAGTCTTAGAAAATTGTACGTTTCTAGGAACTTGTTCATTTCTTCTAGATTGTCCATTTTATTGACGTATACCTGCTTGTAGTAATCTCTTGTGGTCCTTTGTATTTCTGCGGTGTTGTAATCAATATGTTCTTTTTCACTTCTGATTTTGTTGATTTGGGCCTTCTCTCTTTTTTTCTTGATGAATCTGTCTAAAGCTTTATCAATTTTGTTTATGTCTTCAAAGAACCAGCTCTTAGTTTCATTGACCTTTTCTATTGCTTTTGTAGTCTCTTTTTTATTTCTGCTCTGATCTTTATGATTTATTCCTATCTGCTAAGTTTGGGTTTTGGATTCACTTTTAATTAATTTAAATTTAAATAAAAGCATGTTGTTAATGTACTGGACAGTTGAGCTCTAAGCCACTTATAATAGTGCCTCTTAGATGTAACTGTCAGAGTGGCAAAGATTTCTTTAACTCTTTGTTAATAACTGCTATTTAAGGATGCATCTCTGTGGGATTCCATGAAATGATGCAATCCATGAACTTTATGTCTTCCAAACAATGCCATCCATAACTTATGAAATGAATGCCTCTCTGATTTCAAAGCTCTCTCAGACAAGAACAAAGAAGAATATGTTGTCCAAATGCATTATCTTTGTCTTTGGTTGAAAAAAAGTGGTGGATCAAAATGTTCTGACTCTAATTTTTCCTTATTTAAGAGCATAATTGTGTAGGATAAAGATAAAGAGAAACTAATGGCAAAAGGTAGAGCATGACACCACAAGTTCAGCTAAAAATCACAGTCACGTTTCTATTGATTTTTGAATTACTTCTTTTATTTTGGAAATTTGAAAAAATATAAAGCTAATTTTTTAAAAAGGAGAAAGGCTACCAGAGATAATTCCACCACCCGAAATTAATCACTGTCATATTTGATCTAGTCTTCTTTATATGTATATATTTTTTCACTGTATAAATTATATATAAGTAAATTCTCCCTTTAAAAAGAGCATCTTATTAAATTAAATCTCCCCTTGCATATCCATCCAACTACAGTCTTCTTCCCTTACTCTTCAGTAGTAAACACTATTCTGAACTTGGTGTATATCCTTCTGGTCATTTCATATAGTTTTACATATACATACATAGGCATATACTTGGAAATACATAAGATTATTTGCATGGATTTTTGACATTTATATAAATAATGTCACACTGTATTTTGTTCTGCAGCTTTTTTCATTTTTATCATTGCATTTTTGCTACATTTAAATCCATATTAGTGTCCCTAACTGTTAAATCAGATGAACATACCACGGGTTAGTTACCCATTCCCTTGCTAATGGGTATTTAAGTCACATCCAGTTCATTTAAAATAATGCTCTGACCGCTGCCTTTACCCACATTCTCCAGTGCATCAACACAAGTGTTTCTCCGGGACAGACAATTTTAAGATCACGGGATTTGCGTATTTTCTCTTCCACTTGGGTACTTAATACTTCCACATTATGCCATTTACAACTCCCACCAGGTGAATCAAAGCATTCATTTTCCCACACTTACATCAACATCTGATATTGACCCACTTAAAAATTTTGTTCATCTGAGATAGGTAGCTTCTTGTGGTTTCAGTTTGTGTTCCCATAATTACTAGTGAGGTAATCCTTCCATGTTCATTGTCCACTTGAAATTCCTCTTCTTTGACAGTCTTGAATATATCATTTATGGTTTTTCCCTATTGAGTTGTTTACCCTATTGACTTGGGGCCTCCCTGGTGGCTCAGCTGGTAAAGAATCTGCCTGAAATGCAGGAGACCTGGGTTCAGTCCCTGGATTGGGAAGATCCCCTGGAGAAGGGAACAGCTACACACTGCAGTATTCTTGCCTGGAGAATTCCATGGACTGCAGTCTGTGGGGTCACAGAGTTGGACACAACTGAGTGACTTTCACTTTTCCTGTTGACTTTTAGAAGTTGTTTGTAATTTCTGGTTAACTTTCAATTACTAAATATTAAATGTTATGAATATTTACTCCCTATTTATAACTCTTTTTTGCCCTTTTATGATTTATTTTATCATACAGGCATTATAAGTTTTAGTACAGTGACTTTTAACAAGCTTTCCTCATTCTTACTGAACCGTTTGTAAGTTTTTCTAGATCTTCATGTGTTAAGTTCTAGGAAAAGAAACGAAAGCTGACATATATAACTTGGTGATTTATTGACTGACTGCCATTTCTAGGAAAAGAATATTTTCTTCTGAATATTTCTACCATTTTCCTTAAGGGACAAAGTTCACTTTTATGTCTTTGTGAATGTTGTGGTAATGATTTTTTGATATTTAATAATAAAATGTTGACAGTGGTAAAATCCTTGTAATAGATTTTTTAAAGCAAGAATTGATTTTGCCTTTCATTGTATACTTTTAAAGGAGTGCTTTTTTTTTTCTAGACCCTTTTCCTCTTTTTCTTTTCTAGTTATTGGGTTCAGCTATTTATAATTATGCCAAAAATGCTTTCAGATGTTTAAAAATTATTTTTAAATAATATCCCTCTTTAGACAGAAATCATACAGACTGCAACCAGTCTACCAGGCTTGAATCCCAGCTCTACCACCTCTTACCTAGAAAACTTAGGCAAATCACTTTTATCCTTTGATTCTCAGTTTCCTCATTTGTAAAAGGAGGTAATATAGCACAATCCTCTTGGGGCCAGTGCGAAGATTAAATGAGTCATAACACATCAGAACATCCTAGAGCCGTGGTTGGCACAGAGAAAGTACACTACAGATGAGGACAGTCATTGTCCCTCGAGTATTTTAAGATTCTTTTTATTTCACTATATTCTGTTTTTTAAATATTTTAAAAATTTATTTAAAATTGAAGTATAATTGCTTTACAATGTTATGTTAGTTTCTGCTCTATAACACAAATCAGCTCTAAGTATACATAGATCCCTTCCCTCTTGAACCTCCCCTCCACCCCTCCATCCCACTCCTCTAGGTCATCACAGAGCTGAGCTCCCTTTGCTATAGAGCAGCTTCCCCCTAGCTATCTGTATTACACATGATAATATATGTATGTCAATGCTACTCTCTCTCAATTCATCCCACAGTCTCCCTTCCCCTGTTAAGATTCTTATAATGAAGAAAAGCGCTGTACACTTAATGCTCTCTGAAAAGTATACTGAAGTTAAAGAGCAGCTCATTTCTCTAATTGTTACATTATATGCCGTTAGTGATACACAAAAACAGACAAAGACTGCTGAGAGCAACTGATCAATGCAGAACTATCGTTTATAGATTCTCCATGACACACCTTTAACCACCATGCTTGCCTTCTCCAGACACTTAATAACAGTTTAAAAACAAACAAACAAAAAAACACACAGAAGATATAACCTTGAACCATATCTCCAAAACTTTGGTTCTTTACAAGTGTAACTGTATGGTTATCTGTGTAAAAATTTGTTCACTTCCTCCCCCACTAGTCTATAAGCTCCATGAACTCCAAGGCAATGTAGATACCAAATATATATTGGTTGAGTTCACTTATTAATATGTTTTGAGTCAGTTTGGGTGGATTCTTTGTTCTTATAAAATGTTGTGTAATTTGTTCTGCCCACTGTCCCTGGCCAGACGCCCTTTCACCAGCTTCCCAGAACGCTAGGTTGAGTGAAAAGAGCCAAGTTTGAGACCTGGACCCCCACAAACTGACCAGTAATTGACATAACCTCCTAACACTTCAGTTTTTTCAACTATAGAGATGTGAGATAAAAATAAAAGTCTTCTAAATGGTAAAAGTGGAATTTCATCAGAAATTCCTTTGTGGACAGCACTGGATACTAAAATGAAGACTGGTGTATACATATGAAAAAATATTCACTTGAAGTATTTTATTTTTGCAATTTACACTCTCTCCTTGCCTTGGTAAATCATTCTGAAACAAACCCCCCTCGTCACACCCTCCCCAGATCCTCATTCAAGAATGATGGCATTGCTGAGCTGTGATGTTTTCAGAAGTGTTTTCTGAGCACTGGCAGCTAAACTGAAAGCATCCTTCTTGCTACTGCATATGGAATATCTGCTCTCACCTATTAACCCCCTAGCAGAAAATCTGCCTGCCAAACAATAGCTTGCAAACTCAGCTCGGGCACTCGGTGCGTGAGGCATAAAGGAGTCAGCTGGCAGGGCATGGGGTCAGCCTTCTGTTGGGGCAGCCTGTTTTTGTTGGCATGTTCCTTTTGTGAAGGGTGTAGTCCTTGTTCTCCAGTCTGTACAGGCTGCACATCATCTGTTTACTTTCCATCCTTGACCTAAGGAGTATTTTCCCCCAGCCATGAATGGGTTGGTGTGAGCGGAGCTTCTCCTGCTGAGGGACTCACTTCTGCACAGAGTCCCCTTTGTTAATCTTTTGCAAAATAAGGCAGTCTTCTGTCGAAGAGAAAGCAATCATTAATTTTTCATAAGAGCAGCAAAGTTGTGAATAGCAGAAGACCTCTTGAATAAAGAGCTTAGAGGTTCCAAAGAGAGACAAATAACAAAGCCCAGGGGAAAGAGGAAAAGTATATTTTTTCTAATATTATTTATCATCTTCCTCCCACCCCATCTGCCCTGTTAAGAAGGAAGAAGCCATTTATGCAAGCTAACAGTTCTTCAGATCTCCTGAACCTTAATTTTAATCATCAATGCCTTTTTAAATGAATAATACGGTGACCTTCAGCTTTGTCCTATGTTATATGAGGTTGATTCATAAAGACGGCTTTAGTTTTTTAAATTAAGGCAGAGCTCCATGTATTCTACTCAATTCTAGCATTAGAGTTATCACAAGTGTGGCATTTATGTTCTTTTTCTTCTTTGGTATAAATAAATACCAAAGTAGGAAGGCCCATGTGAACTCTACAAGGAATAATAAACTAAAATAATATGGCATTGATTTTGTTCAGGGTGTCTAAATGCATTTTTATGATTGTGTATTTTTATAGCTTCTTCACACAAGTGACATGAATTCTGGGCAATTAAAAAGGACATGAATTTCAAGACATTTAGGAAGAGAATCTGCTTTCTAATAGCTCTGCATTTTTACCAAGTTATAGTTTGTGAGGAAAACGCTGCAGATTTCAGATCTCCACCTTGTAGAATTGCTGCCATTTTGTATTGTTTTACAATATTATTACCGGGAGACCACATTAGGGGGCTTTATTCTGCCTGCTGAAGTGCTGGGGGTGGATATAACAATTTAATACAGAAGCAGAGGGATTCCTTTACACTGCATGTATATTTTCTTTTTGAATTTTCACCCATCAAGGGTTCTTGGACTGCAGCTTTGGGTCTTGTTAGTGAGGTGAGCTTCCTGGATGGCTCAGCAGGTAGAGAATCCACCTGCAATTCAGGAGACACGGGTTCGATCCCTGGGTTAGGAAGATCCCCTGGAAGAAGATATGAAAACCCACTCCAGTGTTCTTGCCTGAAAAATTCCATGGACAGAGAAGCCTGGTGGGCTATAGTCCATGGGGTGGCAAAGGGTCAGACATGACGGAGCGACTGAGCACCGTCAGCAGTGAGGTCTCAACCCTTTATTATATTGATTGAGGAAGACATGGGCCCCAGGAACCTGGGAGCCCTGCAAGGTCACAGAGAGAATCCCTTCTTAAAGGAAGGGACCCCCACATGGACAGCCTTCCTCATCATGAAGTAAGATGATTTTCTCATAAATTTCAGCAAAATCATAGACACTCTCTGCTCTGCGGCCCTCCCGTCCCTGTCCTTTCTCTCCGTCCTTCGTAGGGGATTGCTAAGAAGTGATCCTTTTCAACGTCTTTTGGTATTATCTAGGTTATTCAAGTAATACATAAATATCAACTCCTTAAAACATTACAGACAAGTTGAAGTCACTTTGGACCCCTACCACCAATACGGGTTCCTGTCGCCTCCCACTCTTGTAGGAAGCACAGTCAGTTTAGCCTGTATCCTCTGAAATGGTTTTCATACTTTCAAGCACAGTACCTGTGATTCAGTAGCATTAAGCCAACTACACAGCATTGTTTTTAAAAGATGGGCATTGAAACATGTAAATTATCATATGTGAAATCAATTGCCAGCCCAGGTTTGATGCTTGATACAGGGTGCTCAGGACTGGTGCACCAGGATGACCCAGAGAGAGGGAATCGGGAGGGAAGTGGGAGGGGGGTTCTGGAAGGGGAACACATGTATACCCATCGCAGATTGATGTCAATGTATGGCAAAACCAACACGATAATGTAAAGAAAATAAAAATAATAAATTTTAAAAAAAAAATATTTTTCCCCCTACATCAGTATAATATTGCATGTATCTTTCTGTAACTAGTTTTTTTTTTACTCATTAATATTCCTTGGAGATCTTTCCATGTTAATTCATACAGAACAACTTCATTTGTTTTGTTTTTTATTTATTTATTCATGTCAATGTATGGCAAAACCAACACGATAATGTAAAGAAAATAAATAAATAAATGGAACGACTTCATTTGTTTTAAATGCTTCCTAACATCTCATGGTGTGCCTGTGCTATAGCTGTTTAGCTTTTCTGGCATACAGGGGCATTTGATTGTTTTTCCAGTTTTCCACTATTAAAAATGCTGAAGTGGTATATGACTTTTTGGGCACAGAGGCACTTCTCTAGGTTTATTCTTGCTGGGCCAGAGAATATGCACATTTTACAGTTAGGGCCAATTTGTTCTCCAAACTGGAGGTACCAATTTACATTCTAGCCAACAGAGGATGAGGGTTGCTGTTTTCCTGCATCTTCATCAACTCTTAATATTATCAGATGTTAAAATGTGTGCTACTTTAATGGGTGCCGAATAGTGTCTTATTATTTAAATGTACGTTTCTCTTTTTTCTAATGAGATTTAACCATTTGTTATGTATTTATTGATTATTGGCATCTCCTCATTATAATTGGCTTATTCCAACACTTCGACCACTTTTCTATTGGGTTATTTGTCTTACTGATTTGTGAAAGATTTTTTGTGTGTATGTGTGTGTGTATATAACATATATATGTACACAATATACTCTGTTATAATCTTTTATCTGTTAAATATGTTGCAGTTTTCCAGAACATGGCCTGTGTTTTCCATTCGTTTGTGATATCTTCTTGTCACCATTGTTTTTGTGACTTATTTTTCTCAATGTTATTTTTCTTTTCTTCAGACTTCCTTGTAAACATCAATGATTATCATCCTGAGCTAACTGTATGCTTATGTGTGTATTAATCTCTTCAGTCATGTCCGACTCTCTGTGGCCCCATAGACGGTAGCCCGCCCAGTTCCTCTGTCCATGGGTATTCTCCAGGCAAGAATACTGGAATGGATTGCCATTTCCTCCTCTAATGCTGGTTATGTTTACTAATAATCATATTCAAGTGAGGTTTAGAGCTGAAACGTCTATGGTAACCTTGTTGCCATCCACCATCCACAGCTGTATGAAAGGCTCACGTGGGAAAGAATAGTGACTGGGACTAGCATCCCTTTGCAGCTGCCTAGCTTTGATGTGAGACTTCTCTTCTACATGTTTATCTCGGTTGAGGGCTTAAAGTTTGAGGCAACATATATGTGGAGTTAGTGCAAACTTCTGAGAGAGTTTTTTTTCCTTTCTTTTTAAAGTGTAATTGAAAAGGGAAAACAACAGCTCAGCAGTTTACCTGCCATCTACTTTTCAGACACTATGGACCCACAACTCCCAAGGCTGTATTCTGGGTTTTATTGTACACTGCAAATTGGTGTATATCTCACAACAGCTGTATTTAATTGGGAGATTATTAAAAAGCATGAGCAGATTCAGGGTTTCTCACCCAGAAAATGCTGTTCATGTTCAGCCTAAATGAAGTCGTTCTTCCCTTGTTTCTCTGTCCTGCAAGGAGCCTTAGTAAAAAGGTAAATGGACAGAGCTTCAATAGCCTGGAATTCCCCAAACCTTGGTGATTTGGAAAACACCTTTATAAATATTGCCATAATTTCATCCTATGCTGTTATTTACTTAACATTCTTCTTAAATCACTTTCTTTTTAATTGTAAATAACCTTATTTAAAAGGATAAATTTTACCTTTGTCTCTACCACAGATGTTTCATTTGTCACATATAAAAGACAGTAGCTATGAAAATAAAGTGCAATGATTTTTTTTTGTTGTTTTGATGTGGACCATTTTTAAAGTCTATTGAAGTCGCTACAACACTGCTTTTCTTTTTTTTTTTTTTTAACATTTTGGCTTTTGGCCTTGAGGCATGTGCCGCCTTAGCTCCCTGGCTAGGGATCAACACCCCCTGGATTAAAAGGTGGAGTCTTCACCACAGAACCGCCAGAGAAGTCCCAAGCGCAGTAATTTTGGAGTAGTGAAAAGCTCTACAATCTCTCGTTTAAAAGGGAGATTTAGTAACTACTACAGAAAGGTGTTAAATACATAATGGTACTAAGATTTTCTCCTTGTTATCAACAGAGTAAAGAGAGAATTGAACATGGAATACGTCTCTTTAGTTTGGGAGAGAGCATATGACATTCTCTGCCACCCACGTTGCTAATTCTGAGGTCAAGTTGTTTCTCCCTCCAAAATACTTCCTTTGTCCTGTCTACCCTTAGCATGCATTTGACTGAGCACATCATCTCAGGATGAGATGATTGATGCACAGAGCTTGGGTGTGAGGTCACTGCTCTGTATATCCAGATCGTATGCTCTAGATGGTTCAGCTTGGTCGTAGACCAGTTGGCCTCACGTATAAGCACTGTTCCATCAGACTCATATCCCAGCAAGGCTGTTTGTCAAGGAACCATGAGAGGGGGCTGAGGAGAGAGACAGAGAGGGAGAGAAGAAAAACATTTAGTGGCATCCCTACATATTTTAGGAAGAAAAAAACTGCTTACTGTCAGTACCACAGGCTGTAATGTCCATATTTTGAAAAGTGCAGCCATGTTAGTCTAGAATTCACTTACCTTGCTTTGGGGTCTGATGTAAGTATGTACGCAGTGTATTTTTAAGCTCATACTTTGAAATCATGCATATGGTTTTAAAAATTAAGTGATACAAATAAGACTTTTGAATGACTGTATTTATTCTCTTCCCCATAATCCCCTTCCTCCAATCATGCTCCCCAAGGCAGCCGGTTTTAACCCATCCTATTTGCATGCCTTCTGGTGATAACCCCCACATTTCTGTATAACCAACCAGTTCAGTTCTGTCACTCAGTCCTGTCCTACTCTTTGCAACCCCATGGACTGCAGCACACCAGGCTTCCTGGTCCATCACCATCTTCTGGAGTTTACTCAAACTCATGTCCATAGGGTCAGTGATGCAATCCAACCATCTCATTCTCTATCATCCCCTTCTCCTCCTGCCTTCAATCTTTCCCAGCATCAGGGTCTTTTCCAATGAGTCAGTTCTTCGCATAGGGTGGCCAAAGGATTGGAGTTTCAGCTTCAGCATCAGTCCTTCCAATTGAATATTCAGGACTGATTTCCTTTAGGATTGGTTGGTTTGATCTCCTTGCAGTCCAAGGGACTCTCAAGAGTCTTCCCCAACACCACAGTTCAAAAGCATCAATTCTTCAGCACTCAGCTTTCTTTATGGTCCAACTGTCATCCATACATGACTACTGGAAAAACCATAGTTTTGACTATACAGACCTTCGCTGGCAAAGTAATGTCTCTGCTTTTTATTATGCTGTCTAGGTTGGTCATAGCTTTTCTTCCAAGGAGCAAATATCTTTTCATTTCATGGCTATAGTCACCATGTGCAGTAATTTTGGAGCCCCCCAAAATGAAGTCTGTCACTGTTTCCATTGTTTCCCCATCTATTTGCCATGAAGTGATTGGACTGGATGCCATGATCTTAGTTTTTTGAATGTTGAGTTTTAAGCCAACTTTTTCACTCTCCTCTTTGACTTTCATCAGGAGGCTGTTTAGTTCTTTTTTGCTTTCTGCCATAAGGGTGGTGTCATCTGCATATCTGAGGTTATTGATATTTCTCCTAGCAATCCTGATTCCAGCTTGTGCTTCATCCAGCCCGGCGTTTTGCATGATGTACTCTGCATATAAGTTAAATAAGCAGGGTGACAGTATACAGCCTTGATGCATTCCTTTCCCGATTTGGAACCAGTCTGTTGTTTCAGTTCCAGTTCTAACTGTTGCTTCCTGACCTGCATACAGGTTTCTCAGGAGGCAGGCCAGGTGGTCTGGTATTCCCATCTCTTCAAGAATTTTCCACAGTTTGTTGTGATTGACACAGTCAAGGCTTTGGCGTAGTCATAAAAGCAGAAATAGAGGTTTTTCTGGAACTCTCTTGCTTTTTCCGATGATCTAGCAGATGTTGGCAATTTGATCTCTGGTTCCTCTGCCTTTTCTAAATCCAGCTTGAACATCTGGAAGTTCCCAGTTCACATACTGTCGAACCCTGGCTTGGAGAATTTTGAGCATTGCTTTGCTAGCATGTGAGATGAGTGCAATTGTGCGGTAGTTTGAACATTCTTTGGCATTGCCTTTCTTTGGGATTGGAATGGTGGCTGACCTTTTCCAGTCTTGTGGCCACAGCTGAGTTTTCTGTATGATATGCTTGTACTTTCATTTGGTGATTTACCACCTTTAAACAACATCTATGAACTGCTTGCTATGTTGGATGAGAATTTAATTAGTTCCATCACAACTTCCCTTTTGCTCTTACATCATTATATTTTGGCTGTTGAGAAGTCTAATGCCAGTCTGAGTTTCAGCCCTTTATGGGTGATCTGTTTATTCCCTGTAGAAGCTTTCAGGATTCTCTCTTTACTTTTATGGTTCTGAAATTTCACCATGATGTACAAGATTTTGACGAATAAGTGTTTCATATTTTCTTAAAAATGTCAATTCAGTAATCTTCAGTAATTTCTCAGTACTTTCTATCTTTTCATGGTGTTTTGAAATTTCAATTTCTAATGATTCATTGTTAGCTTATACAAATAAAATTGATGTTTGCTTAGTGATTTCATATCTTGCAGCATTGTTAAACTCACTTGTTAGTTATAGAAGCATTTTTTTTACAGTATGTTGAATTTTGTACACTGACAATCACATTATCTGTAAAGAAAGACAGTTTTACTTTGTCTTTCCAATCTAGCCTTTTTTTTCTTTTATAAAAGTCACTTCAGTCATGTCCAACTCTTTGCAACCCTGTGGACTATAGCACTCCAGGCTCCTCTGTCCATGGGATCCTCCAGGGAAGAATACTGGAGGGTTGCCATGCCCACCTCCAGGGGATCTTCCTGACCCTGGGATCAAACCCCCGTCTCTTTTATCTCCTGCATTGGCAGGTGAGTTCTTTACCACTAGCGCCACCTGGGAAGCCCGATTGAAGCGGGTTTTTTTGTTCATTATATTGGATTTTCTACATTGACAATCATGTTATCTGTAAATAAAGACAGTTTTACTTTTTCTTTCTGATCTAGCCTTTTATTTCTTTTCCTTACCTTATTCTTTTGGCCAGGAACCCCCATGAACTATTGAACTGCAGTGAGAGTGGATGTCTTTGTCTCATTTCTGATCTTAGGGGAAAACATTCACTCTGTTACTGTTAAGTATGATGTTAGCATATCTTTTTTGTAGATGCCCTTTATCATATTGGGGAAGTTCCCTTTAATTCTTAATCCCTTTATTAAGAGCTCTTATCAGAATATATGTTAGATTTTATCAAAGCCTTTTCTCTATTTATTAAGATGAAAGTGAAAGTGAAGTCGCTCAGTTGTGTCCGACTCTTTGTGACCCCATGGAATGTAGCCTACCAGGCTTCTCCGTCCATGGAATTTTCCAGGCAAGAGTGGGTTGCCACTTCCTTCTCCAGGGGATCTTCCCATCCCAGGGATTGAAGCAGGCAGACTCTTACCCTCTGAATCACCACTATTAAGACGCCCATATGCTTTTTCATTACAGCTTGTTAGCAGTGGGTTATAGTGGTTGATTTTTTAATAGTAAATAACTTTGCATTCCTAGGATAAACTCTACTTTATCATGATATATTATACTTTTTATGTATTATTGCCTTTGATTTACTAAAATTTTATTTAGAGTTTTTCTATGTTTGTGAAGGATATTGTTCTATTTTCTGTGGCTGTAATGTCTTTGTCTAGTTTTGGTGTTGAGGCAGTGCTGACCTCATAGAATAAATTGGAAAATATTACCTCCTTTCCAATTTCCTGAAAGAGTTGTGTAGAATTGGTATTATTTCTTTCTTAATGATTTATGTAATTAACTAGTGAAGAAGCCATATGGCCTGAATTTTTCTTCATGGGAAGATTTTTTTTATTATTAAAAATGTCTTTAATAGATATAGGGCTATTAGCTTATCCGTTTCTTCTTGAGTGGGTTTTAATAATTTTTGTCTTTAAAGGAATCCATCCATTTCATCTGAATTTCCAGATTTGTTGGCCTAAAGTTCTTGACCTTATCTTTTTAGCATCTGTAGAGTATATAATGATGTCAGTTCTCTTAGTCCTGTTATTGGCAGTTCTGTCTTCTCATTTTTTTTTTCCTGAAAAGACTGTCTACAGGTTAATCAATTTTATTGATCGTTGCAAAGAACCAGCTTTGAGTCTCATTGGGTTTTTTTTTCTGTTGTTTTTCTTTTTTCCTGTGACATTGTTTTATGTTCCTATCTTTATTATCTCCTTCCTTCTATATACTTAAATTTTAACTTGCTCTTTCTTTTTAACTTTTTTTAAGGAAGAAACTGAGATTTTTCTTCCTTTCTAACACAGGCAGCTGGTACTATAAATTTACCCATGTACTGTTTTAATGGCATCTCTAAATTCTGATATATTGCTATTTTAATTTATATTTAGTTAAAAATACTTTCCAAATTCCCTTTTGAATTCATACTTGGCCCATGAGTTATTAAAAAGTATGTTATTTTGTTTCCAAAATCTGAATATTTTCTTGAGATCTTTCTGTTGTTAATCTTTTAACTTAATTCTATTATCATAGAGAATATACTTTTGTGTAACTGGAGTCCTTTTTAATGTACTGATCTTGTTTTATAGCCCACAATATGGTCTATCCTTGTAAATGTCCATGTGAAATGAAAAGGATGTTTATTCTGCTGTTGTTGGGTCAAATGTTCTGTAATGTGAATTAAATAAGGTTTTTGGTAGTGTTGATTAGATATTCTATTTCCTTGTTGATTTTTCTGTCTATTTGGTCTATATATCATTGACCAAAGTACCTTTGATACAGGAGTATCAAAGTACCTTACTATATTTGTGAATTAGTCTGTATCTTGTAATTATTCCAGTTTTTGTTTCTTCTATTTTTAAGCTCTGTTACTAGGTGCATAAACAGTTATGACTTGTAATTGTTATGTCTTTTTGATGAAGCAACCCCCTTATCATTATGAAAGGACATTCTTCATCCTAGGTAATATTCTGCTCTGAAATCTCCTTTGTCTGATGTTAACATAGCTCTCGCTCTCTTTATTTTCTGCTCTTTTTTTTTTTTATGGCTGATTCATGTTGAGGTTTGACAGAAAACCACAAAATTCTGTAAAGCAATTATCCTTCAATTAAAAAATAAATAAGTTTAAAAAAAACCTTATCTCTCTTTTGATTGGTGTTAGTATCATATTTCTTTTCATCCCGCAAACGTTTAACCTATCTGTGCCATTATATTTGGGGTGTGTTATTTACAGGCAACATATAGTTGGGTCTTTTTAAAATTCAATCTCTGCCTTTTGATGTGGCATTTAGACTATGTATATTTATTATTATTTTTTTTTAATTTATTTTTTTTTATTTTATTTTTTTTATTATTGTTTTTGCCATACATTGTCATGATATCACCATGGGTTTACATATGCTTCCCCTCCGGGTCCCCCCTCCCTCCTCCCTCCCCCCCAGGAAATCTCGCTGCACCAGTCCCGAGCATCAATCCTGGGCTGGCGATTGATTAGACACATGACAATTAACATGCTTCAATGCCCTTCTCCCATCTCATCCCACCCTTACCCTCATCCACAAAGTCCACAAGTCTGTTCTATACATCTGCGTTCCTTTTGTTGTCTCCCATGTTGGGTTCTCATTACTGTCTTTCTAAATTCCATATATATGTGTTAATATACTGTATTGTTGTTTTTGCTTCTGGCTTACTTCACTCTGGATAATGGGCTCCAGTTTCGTCCATCTGAGTAGAATTGCTTCAAATGAATTTTTTTTTAATGCTGAGTAATATTCCATTGTGTATATATACCACAGCTTTCTTATCCATTCGTCAGTTGATGGGCATCTAGGTTGCTTCCATGTCCTGGCTATTGTAAACAATGCAGCGATGAACATTGGGGTGCACGTGGCTCTTTCAATTAACAGACATTTCTCCAAGGAAGATATAAAAATGGCTAACAAACACATGAAAAGATGCTCAACATCACTCATTATCAGAGAAATGCAAATCAAAACTACAATGAGGTACCACTTTACACCAGTCAGAATGGCTGCCATCCAAAAATCTACAAGCAATAAATGCTGGAGAGGATGTGGAGAAAAGGGAACCCTCTTACACTGTTGGTGGGAATGCAAACTAGTACAGCCACTATGGAAAACAGTGTGGAGGTTCCTTAAAAAGCTGCAAATAGACCTGCCATATGACCCGGCAATCCCACTGCTGGGCATATACACCGAGGAAACTAGACTATGTATATTTAATGTGGCACAGTTAAATGCTGTTTGTTTTCTATTTGTCCCATTCTCTCTTTGTTCCTCTTTTTTGTTGCCTTATTTTGGATTACTTGAATATTTTTTTTACAGTTCCATTTTGTATCTGTTATTAGCCTCTCAGCTGTGACTGTTAATTTAGCTTTACTTAAGCGTGTATGTGTGTGTGTATTGTTTTTCACAGACTACTTCATGTGCTTTTATGCTACTTCACGTGGAGTGTAACAATCTTGCAATAGTATATTTCTGTTTCTACCCCTCTAACCTTTTTGTGCTGTTATTGCCATACATTTAACCTCTATAGGCATTATAAACCTCACATTGTGTTATTATTTTTGTTAAAAATATGTTTTAAAAAATAACTGTTTTCAATTAGGGGCAAATTTTATTTATGTACCCATTCAGTGTTCTTCATTCCTTTGTGTAGATTCCCATTTCCATTTCATATCATTTCCTTCTGCTTAAAGGATTTTCTTTAACATTTCTTGCAGTGCAGTCTACTGGTAATGAATTATTTTAGCTTTTGTATGTCTGAAAAAGCCTTTACTTTTTAAAAAAAAAATTATAATGACAGATTTCATTGCTATAAAACTGAATGAAGTGTCCAAAATGAAAACTCCTGTCCACACAAAACCCTGGACGTGAATGTTTTAGCAGCTTTACTCATAATTGCTAAAACATGGAAACAACCAATATATCTTTCAGCTGTGAATAAATGAGCTGTGGTACATTCATACAATGGAATATTATTCAGAAATAAAAAGAAATGAGCTATCAAACCACAAAGAGACATGGAGGAAACGTGAATGCACACTACTAAGTGAAAGAACCCAGACTGAAAAGGCTACATATTGTATGATTCCAACCATATGACATTCTGGAAAAGTAAAGCTATGGAAACAATAAAAAGATCAGTGGTTGCCAAGAGTTAGCAGGGAGGAAAGAATGAATAGGCAGAACACAAGTGTATTTTTAGGGCAGTGAAACTATTTTATGTGATACTTAACAGTGGACACATGTCATTACACATTCATCAAAACCCATAGAATGCACAACACAAAGAGTGAACTCTAATGCAAACTGTAGACTTTAGTTAATAGTAAGGTATCAATAGTGCTTCATCAGTTGTAACAAATACATCACACTAATGCACCGGATAATGGGGTAAACTGGGGTGAGGAGTGACAGAGTGGGAATTCTGTACTCAATTTTTCTATAAACTTAAAACTAATTTTAAAAGCCCATTAACTTTTTCTAAAGCTGAATGAGCCAATATATGTAGTAGTTTTATAGTATAACTGTTATGTAAATCTGGATTCAAATCTTGACCTTGCCTCTTAAAAACTTGGTAACTTTTGGGCAAGTAACTTAATCTGTGTCTCTGTTTCTCCATATAGAAAATGGAGACAACAATGAAATCCATTTCATCGAGTTCTTATGAGGATGAAATGATATGTGAAAGCTTTAAATAGAGCCTGGTATGTGTTAGACAGTGCGTGCTAAGCTGCTTAGGTCATGTCTGACTCTTTGTGACCCCATGGACCATAGCCTGCCGGGCTCCTCTGTCCATGGGATTCTCTAGGCCAGAATCCTGGAGTGGGTTACCATGCCCTCTTCTAGGGGATCTTCCCAACCCAGGAATCAAACCCACATCTCCTATGTCTCCACTGACATGTGAGTTCTTTACCACTGGGAAAATGATTATTTGTTTTAATAGTAGCGCCACCTGGGAAGTGAATATTTGTTCATGAATACTCACTTGAAGAAGAGGAGATGGATGTATTTTGGAAAGCATTCCATGTATGCAGCCTACGTGGTGAGGAATGGGATATTAAATATGAGAATTTTCATGTGCAAGGATATAAAGTATGCCATTTTGCATGTTAAATCCCTGGCTTTGGTGCTGCCTGATTTGGTGATGTTGACTGTAGTGGCATTTGTCTTGGTGGTGCTTCGTTTGAGTTCCTTTGAGATGAAATATTTCTGAATTCTATAAAGAAGTTTTGTTAAAGCAGTTCTCTTGTTAACAGCCAGAGGCCTCACACCAGATTCTTGCTCTGGGCAGGCACCAAGCTGCTGAATGTCTTGCAGGAGCTGGTTGTGTCTTCCTCTGCCAGTCAGCCATTGGGTTCACAACATGGGTGCTGGAGAGATCTCCGCAGGGGATGAGGCACATGGCTGGGCCCCATTCTCCACTCTCTGCCCCCACAGACCACACCTTCATTGGACCCAGGCCACTCAACTGCACAAGTCCAGCCCGTTCAGCTTCTCTGCTTTCTGTCTTCATTTTTCAAAGATACCCTTTTACTAAATATAGAATTCTAGGTTGACCGTTCTTTTCTTCCAGGAGTTAAAAAACATGACTCCACTATCTTCTTACATGCATTATTTCTGTCTAGAGAGCTGCCTTTATCTTACTTTGATCCTCTCTATGTGATATGTCTGTCTGAAGCTGCTTTTAAGGTTTTCTTCTCATCACTGGCTTTGAGCAAGTTAATTATGATGTACTTGGCTGTCATTTCCTTCGTGTTTCTTGGCTTGGAACTTATTGAGCTGTGTGGATCTGTGGTCGTATTGTCTTTATCAAATTTGGAAATTTTTAGCCATTATTTCTTCAATTTTTTTTTTTTCTGTCCTGCCCTCTCTGTCCCACATTTCAGGGACTCCACTTTCCTATGTATTTGGCCTCTTGAAGTTAGCCCACAGCTCACGGATCCTCTGCTCATTTTATAAAATTCTCTTTCTCCTGGTCTTTCATTCTAAATGCTCTCTATTGCCATGTCTTGAAGTTCAATAAAGTTTTCTTCTGCAAGGTCTTGTTGTTTTTGTTGTTTAGTTGCTAAGTCATGTCCAACTATTTTTGACCCCATGGACTGCAGCCCATCAGGCTCCTCTCTCCATTGGATTTCCCAGGCAGGAATACTGAGGTGGGTTGTCATCTCCTTCTCTAGGGGATTTTCCCAACCCAGGGATTGAACCTGGGTTTCCTGCAATGGCAGGCGAATTCTTTTCCTTCCATTGAGCCACCAAGGAAGGCTTCTGCAAGGTCTAAGCTACCATGAATCCAGTGTGGTACATTATCTAGTGTAGTTCTTATCTTAGATATTGTAGTTTGCTTTAAACCAAAAAAAAATGTTTGGTTTGGGGGTAATTATTTCCCACAGTTGAGCCAAACTGTTTTGTGGATGTACACACAGCCCATTAAATCTTGAGGTTTCTAATGTGAGTGTTTGGGATTAAGGACTGTTCCCAAGTCTGTGCGAGGAGTCAACACCGTTTTAATTCTTAAAAAATATTTTTTTTTTACCTGACCTTGTGTAGTTTCCTCCGAGCATACACTTCTCAGTCCTCAGCTGAATGCTGATAGAGGACCATCTTCTGGTCCCTAGGTCTCTCTCACTGTGCAGCACACCCTTCTCTAGGACTCTCCTCTGTAAACTCTGGCTACCTAAATCTCTAGCACTCAGCTTCAGCCACTCAACTGCGGGAGTCTACCAGGCCTCACCTGAGTTGCCCTCTTCCTGCTGTGGCCTGGAACCTCCCTTGTGTATCATTTGGCTTAGGGCTCATTTCATTGGTGTCCTTTTTCTCAAAGACCATTGTTTTTGTTGGCTGATGTCCAGTGTCTTCCATCCTGTTAGTTCATAGATTCTGCCCTCCGCCCTTTTTTTTGGTTGTTTTAGATGGCAGGGTAAGTCAGGTCCCCATTACTCAATATTGGCCAGAAGTAGGATTTTGGCATTTACTCTCTTTTTAGTGGTGTTTTAGTCAGAGAAAATAATGCATGTCCTCATTCCACCATTTTGACCCAGAAGCACATTGCACATTGTTTAAAAGAGACTGTTTCTTGTGGTTTTGGAATCTCTGTTAACAGGAACTTGTGGCCTTGCAATTATTTATTCAAATTCATAATCTCTAAATGGATTTCTTGAAGAGTGGATGACTATCTCTCACTTGTTCTGGAATTATCTTAATTGGAGCTCTGTAAAGGTTTGATAAAGAAATGAGTGAGAGGATGATGTTCTTATTGGTAAGGCTGTGAATATGAGTCAAGACTGAAAGTAAGCTTACTTATAGTTAAGCCTTTGTAGGGAAATATAGTTCACCCTTCAAGACATTATTCATTCAGACTACAGCTTTTTTGGAGCTGTTAACATTAGCACTTTTGTGGCAGGAAACACTTCTTTAAAAATGCTGTCACAGATTGTGCTGGTAGAATGTGTCTGCACATTTGGGGGAATTTTATTTGTGGCCATTTATCCTGATCATTTTCAAATCTGATCTCAGTGTGAAAATTATTGTGGAATAACAGAAAAATATATGTTTTCAATTCTCTAGTCTCTTGTTTTATTTTTGTGTAATAACAATTTAATCCTTTAAAGAACTCTTCAGGTTCAATGTATAATTAAAAAGACAAATGGACCTCAAAGGCCAAATTTCCTCAACTTTTTCTCTTTCTAGGGAGTGTGGAACCATATTATATATTCATGAAATCTTTCAAAGATTCAGAAGCTAAGAAATTCGAGCATGTTAATCAAAGCATGTTACTTACTAATTCCTTGCCTTAGAAAAGCAGCATGGCATAGTGGTCCTATATACTGTGTAGCCTAATTGCCTGTGTACAGCCTCATCTCTTATTAGTGGTGTGGTCTTGGGTAAGTAACTCAGTTCCTCTGAGCCTCAGTTTTCTCATCTGCAAAATAGGATAACAACAGTCTTTTCTCAGGTTGTTTTGAAAATTAAATTGGACACAGATGTAAAGAACAGTCTTTTGGACTCTGTGGGAGAAGGCGAGGGTGGGATGATTTGAGAAAATAGCATTGAAACATATATATTATCATATGTGAAAGAGATCACCAGTCCAGGTTCAATGCATGAGACAGGGTGCTCAGGGCTGGTGCACTGGGATGACCCTGAGGGATGAGATGGGGAGGGAGGTGGGAGAGGGGGTTCAGGATGGGGAACACACGTACATCCATGGCTGATTCATGACAATGTATGGCAAAACCACCACAGTATTGGAAAGTAATCAGCCTCCAATTAAAATAAATAAATTTAAAAAATAATCATTGGTTATTGCTTATGAAATATTTTAAATGATGCTGGATATATGGTAAGTACTATATAAACATTTTTGTTGTTGTTGTTTAGTTGCTAAGTTGTGTCTGACTTTTTAGACCCCATGGACTATAGCCTAACAGGCTCCTCTATCCATGGGATTTCCCAGGCAAGAATACTGGAATGGGTTGTCATTTCCTTCTCCAAAGAATCCTCTTGACCCATGGATCAAACCTATGCATCCAGCATTGCAGGAAGATTCTTTGCTTCTGAGCCACTGGGGAAGCCCATATAAGCATAAGTAAATTGAAAATAAAATAAAATGAAGTGAAATAGAATAAAATAATGATAAACCTTTATTCCATCTTTCAGCATTTTATCTAATCTGCCTTTCCCAAGAAGTAAATATTCTACTCTATGTTTTATGAAAATATTTCCTACTTCAGCAGGCTTCATTTTTGGAAAACAGTTGAATATTGAGGGAAAAGAACCTTTCCTAATTTCCTCCTATAGATCTTGTATGCAGCCATGATTCCTATCTCCCTGCCTTTCTCACTGGGTCATGTTCAGTAGGATTTTTCCTTGGTACCTTCATCTTTCCTTTAGTAGCAACCTTCAGTTTTCCTCAGTTCTACTTAAAACTCTGCTCTGAAACGCCCCCTTCTCATCACCATGTTAATACTAGGAATCATCCATCATACCATTCTGCATCTCCTCTCACCTTTGTTATGTAGCTAATCACTGGGATACCTTCAGTTCAGTCCAATTGCTCAGTCATCTCCGACCCCTTGTGACCCCATGGCCTGCAGCACACCAGGCTTCCCTGTCCATCACCAACTTCCGGAGCTTACTCAAACTCAAGTCCATCGAGTTGGTGATGCCATCCAACCATCTCATCCTCTGTCATCTCCTCCTCCTGCCCTCAATCTTTCCCAGCATCAGGGTCTTTTCCAATGAGTCAAATCTTCGCATCAGGTGGCTAAGGGATTGGAGTTTCAGCTTTAGCATCAGTCCTTCCAATGAATATTCAGGATACCTTAACACCATAAATATATTTTCCAACTGTGGAGTTCTTCCTAATTTAACATTTTATTTTCTATAGTGTTCCAATTTCACAGGTATATAAGGCTTGCAGAATTATTTCAAGTTGTTAGAGAGCCACTTTTGACATATCATTCCTTTTCCATTCTTAAGTTATTCGGTGGTGGTTTAGTCGCTAAGTTGTGTCTGACTTTTTGTGACCCCACAGACTGTAGCCTGCCAGGCTCCTCTGTCCATGGGGTTTCCCCAGGCAAAAATACTGGAGTGGGTTGCCATTTCCTTTTCCAGGGGATCTTCTGGACCCAGGGATCGAACCTGCATGCAGTGTAGGAAGTTTCTTTACCCCTGATTTATTTAGATATTGCATTAATTTGTAATTTATATTATGTATTTTATATAATAAGATTTATTGCTTTCAGTTCAGTCTCTCAGTCGTGTCCTACTCTTTGCGACCCCATGAACTGCAACATGCCAGCCTTCCCTGTCCATCACCAATTCCCAGAGTCCACCCAAACCCATATCCATTGAGTCGGTGATGCCATCCAACCATCTCATCCTCTGTTGTCCCCTTCTCCTCCCGCCCTCCATCTTTCCCAGCATCAGAGTCTTTTCAAATGAGTCAGCTCTTCACTTCAAGTGGCCAAAGTATTGGAGTTTCAGCTTCAACATCAGTCCTTCCAATGAATACCCAGGACTGATCTCCTTTAGGATGGACTTGTTGGATCTCCTTGCAGTCCAAGGGACTCTCAAGAGCCTTCTCCAACACCACAGTTCAAAAGCATCGATTCTTCGGCGCTCAGCTTTCTTTATGGTCCAACTCTCACATCCATACATGACTACTGGAAAAACCAAAGCCTTGACTAGATGGACTTTTTTTGACAAAGTAACGTCTCTGCTTTTCAATATGCTATCCAGGTTGGCCATAACTTTCCTTCCTAGGAGTAGGTGTCTTTTGATTTCATGGCTGCAATCACCATCTGCAGTGATTTTGGAGCCCCCCAAAATAAAGTCAGCCACTGTTTCCACTGTTTCCTCATCTATTTGCCATGCAGAGATGGGACCAGATGCCATGATCTTAGTTTTCTTAATGTTGAGCTTTAAGCCAACTTTTTCACTGTCCTCTTTCACTTTCATCAGGAGGCTCTTTAGTTCTTCTCCACTTTCTGCCATAAGGGTGGTGTCATCTGCATATCTGAGGTTGTTGATATTTCTCCCGGCAATCTTGATTCCAGCTTGTGCTTCTTCTAGCCCAGTGTTTCTCATGATGTACTCTGCATATAAGTTAAATAAGCAGGGTGACAGTATACAGCCTTGACGTACTCCTTTTCCTATTTGGAACCAGTCTGTTGTTCCATGTCCAGTTCTAAGTGTTGCTTCCTGACCTACATACAGGTTTCTCAAGAGGCAGGTCAGGTGGTCTGGTATTCTCATCTCATTTAGAATTTTCCAGAGTTTATTGTGATCCACATAGTCAAAGGCTTTGGCATAGTCAGTAAAGCAGAAGTAGATGTTTTTCTGCAACTCTCTTGCTTTTTCAATAATCCAGCGGATATTGACAATTTGATCTCTGGTTCCTCTGCCTTTTCTAAATCCAGCTTGAACATCTGGAAGTTCATGGTTCACATATTGCTGAAGCCTGGTTTGGAGAATTTTGAGCATGACTTTACTATCGTGTAAGATGAGTGCAATTGTGTGGTAGTTTGAACATTCTTTGGCATTGCCTTTCTTTGGGATAGGAATGAAAACTGACCTTTTCCAGTCCTATGGCCACTGCTGAGTTTTCCAAATTTGCTGACATATTGAGTGCAGCACTTTCACAGCATCATCTTTTAGAATTTGAAATAGCTCAACTGGAATTCCATCGCCTCCACTAGCTTTGTTGTAGTGATGCTTCCTAAGGCCCACCTGACTTCACATTCCAGGATGTCCAGCTCTAGGTGAGTGTGAGTGATGACACCTTTGTGATTATCTGGTAATAATAAAATAATAAAAAATAATAACTAAAAATATTTATTACTTTATCACTTAATTTAATAACAATATGATATTATTATTTAGCATCATCTGTCTGGCTCATTATTACCCTAGCGTCTTTTCTCTAGACTACTAAGAATTTGTCAAGAAAAGCTTAAGCAACAGTAAATACTTGAGTTTATTTTGGAAATAATGACTTTAACTAATCATTTTTTTTGAAAGGCTAGAATTTTTTTTAATTTATTTTTACTTGGAGGATAATTGCTTTACAATGTTGTGTTGATTTTGTGCTGTGAAACAGCACAAATCAGCTCTAGGTATATATAATGGCTTTTCTGAAATTTATATTAACGTATGTCTTTTATCCATGGTCTCTGTCCTTAGAATGCCATCTTTGGGGACTTCAGTGCACAATGCCATATTCTTGTATTTGTTTCTGGCTGGATATTTCTGGCAAGGGAGGGAGACTCACAAGTAGTTTTCAGAAACAATGATGGCTCTAGGACCCAAATATCCTAGTTAGAGGTGCTGTTAGTGCTGCCCAGTCCTGTTCAGCATCAAAAGACCTGACAAGGGCATCTCAAACCCCACTGCACAAACCTCTGCCTCCCTCCCCACCCTGGGGCTGCCATTGTTCTCATGTGTTGAAGGCAAAGGTGCTGGGGCTGTCTAGCTAGAGAGCAGGCTGCACTTCATCACATTGCAGCAATCACTTATTATAAGGGTCAGATAACATGTAGATTAGTCACATCATGACCAGTCCCAATCCCTAAATATATCCTCCTGACTGATTGGGCCTGACTCAGCCAGTGCTGCTGTTAGTACTAAACACAATCATGTGGGAAGAATAAGTGGAGATAGAATGATGAAACTTTTGAATGGCTTAGCTTAAAAGTATATATTCTCTTCTGTGTGTGTGTATAGATATGCAT
>ML663568.1:5804959-5880462 GCA_007570785.1 Antilocapra americana | reverse complement strand
CACACACACACACACACACACACACACACACACACACACACACACACCCCAGATCCACATCCACACTTGCGTACATGAACTGTCCCCTAGGTGTGCTTTCAGTATTTCATCCTATCTAACTTTGGTAGATCCTGCTGTGGGCCTTCTCTAGACTAATTCTCTAAATATTTAGAGAAATAAGAGGGTCTTTTATGTGTGTGTAGTAGTTGATTTTGCTGGCTCTCAAAGCATTATCTTTTATAAATCCCTAAGTGTTAGAAGTGGGAAAACCATCTTTCTTTTAAATTTAGCAAATAGCATTTATGTGCATATGTGCTTATGCCATCTACACACTTACACTGTAATAGAAATACCATGGAAAAGCAAACTCTAAGCTTTTAACACTGTCAGGCATGAGCTTTTTCCCTCTCATCTCTTCCTGAAGAGATGTTTAGAAGCATGAGAGGCCTCTCTGCCTCTGCGTTTATAAGCCGCACCAGAAAAAAAATGTCAATTCTTTTTTAGGCACGGGATCACACTGTAATAAATGTGAATCGAAGCAATTGCTCAAGTGCTTTCTAAGCAGTGGTTCCATCTCTCATCACACGCATAGCCTTCTTTTATTTAGGAAATGCCAATAAAAGCTAATATGAAGGCAGTTCCATTTGCACGTTTCATAGTTTTGCTCAGTATGGAGACCAGTAGTTGAATAGTCTCACTTGGGAGCCAAGAGAGGTGACGAGAGTTGATTTCCCGCATCGCACATGGTCTCTGTAGATTTAGAGAGCAGTGTTTTGGGTGTGAGATAAAACTGAAATGGTTTTACTGGTACAGTGACCTGGGCATCCTGCTGGAGAAACCCAGTGTGGCCCTTGGGAAGCTAAAGCTTCTCTTCTCTTTGAATGGCTTTGTCCTAGGACATTTCATGTGAAGGCATTGTACTTACCATGGAGTCAAATGTCAAATGTCTTCACATTCTTGGGCTATAAGCAAATAGGACAGGATTCATGTTTATCAAAACATTTGGTTATTAAAGAAATAGGGCGCATGGAAGAAAAATAATGCACAGATGTGGGTCTGGAATCAGAACACCTGGCTCCACTTGCTGAGTGAGCATGGGTTAGTCACTTAACCTCTCTGAGCCTTAGCTTCTTTCTGTGTTAAATTTGGGAAATAATAGCTAATCATATCTTTGTTGTATTTGATGAGTTAATACATACAAAAAAATTCATGAATAATAAGGGCTAAGTAAATGCTAAATAGTGGTGCAATTTTTATTATTATCTGTTAGGAATGGATTTTCATAACTAAGATACCCAAAGAAGTAGAGACACTGAGGAATTCTTTGGCTTTAAAAGATAAATTCCAGTACAAAATGAGGTCTTGACAACCAGATCCAAGGTGACCATCAGAATGTCCCAGCACAGATATATTACCTTGGGCTTCATCTGGGGAAAATGTTTAAAAGAACCAAAATTATTTGGGGCTTTTTTTTCCAAATTATAATTAATGAAGTCTCCATTTCCCTCTGCCCTTCTCTCCCTCAGCACTGTCTCTTACTCTATGGTCTGTGAATGTATTTCTCTTCTGAGTTTGGCTCTTTTTTTAGAACTAGTTGTGAATTCTTTATTCTCTCACATAGACATATGACAGTGGGGGAGGAGGGCATGTGTATTTCCTAAATTTTAGCAAGAAATCTGTCTTGCCGTCTCCATAGAGTGGAAATTTCAGCAAAGAGTCTGTAAGTTTCATTCTCCTTTCAGATCGCACTCAGCAGTGTACTCAATGCCCAGTGTATGTCTATCAGACATGTTTATCATGAGTAATGGCGAAGCTCCAGAAGTTTGGGGTGGTGTGGATGTTGTATCCACCAGAGGGTATCTTTAGCCCTTGGGGTGACTTTTGAAGCCCGCTCTGCTAGTGCTTCACCCACATATGCTTCATCTTTGTCAGACCAAATACCTGGGAATTAATATCTTCCTGGGCAGCCTTAACCAATGACTGTGGAGTATATGGGGATAAATAACCAGCCCCCTCACCCCCTTTGACCAAGGTAATTCCAAGGCATGTGTTTTGCAGTTTTCCAGTTTCCGTCTGGGGGTAAATTGCAGTCACCCGCCGTGGTAGGTGACTTAGGAATGCCCCTCCCCTATGTTGTCCATCCACTTTCTCTTCCCTGTCTCCCTGTTTCCTTCAACTTTCCAGGTTCCCTCTACTTCCCAGTAAACCACATGGTTCTCACATCCTTGGCTCTGGTTCTTTTCTGGAGTTTCTAACCTAAGTTGGTGCACACACTTAAAATACAAAAGGAAATCTGTTGAGCCTGGTTTAGGCTTCGCCAAAACTGCTGTGGGTCTCAGGTTGGCTGGGCCCACTTTGGCAGACCCCTGCTTCCCCTGGGTTTGGAATTTGACCCACTCAGAGCTCAGCTTATATGGATGCAGACCTGTCAGGGCTTTGACTGTTGGGGAGGTAGGCATGGACCATAGCCAGCCATTCACTCACTCAGCCTTCCTTCTGCAGCACAGCCAATTTGTATCGGAGGAGGAAGATTTTTAGTAGCAGTGGTCAGGCTTGTAGCATCGAGCCTGCTGTGAATGCTGGCTTCTAAGTACAAGTGGGCCTCAACAAATGCTCCTATCCATTTCATCCACTCTCTTTACAGACCCATCAGACAACTGCTTGACTGTTTTCCCAGTACCAATCAAGCTAAACCAGTCACCCTACCCGCCAATGTTTCACAGGAAACACCTGCTTCCCAGAAGGTTTTCTATCTAGTGGGGAGAGGAAAAGATTGGTTCACATGGCCTCTCATTGCAAACCAGCTCATCCTTTGGCAGTCTGAGACCAAGACTGCACATTTAGCCAGAGGGTCTCTTAAAAGCATCTCCTCTACCGTATTCTCCATTTCAGACTCTAATCCCTTTCTTCTTTCTTGTTCTGCTTTATCACCTTTGTGATGCTTTGATGCTCAGCCCACCAGCTGAAGCTATGTGAAATCTGTATCACAGTATATTAGCATTCCAAAAAACATGCAGTCCCTCAGTAGACAGTAAATTTGATTTTGCACAAGTGGTATCCTTTATACTTTGTTCATAAAGCAATCTCTCAAGTGTATCTGTTTTTTTTTTTTGAAACACAACACAAATAGTCTGGTGGATAAAAATGGATTGCGTGATGGGTTTTGTGCTCAGCAAAAAGAACTTGGACAAAGCAGCCATGCTGATGTTCTTATTTACAAAGGTTGCCGTCTGGGAAATTAATGTCTGCTGTTGCTCAGTAATTAGGAAAATTTAGGACCCCTAGTGCTCCAACATCTTGCATTAAAGGTTGTATGTCATCGGTGTTTTCATGAGAATTTGCTGGATTTCTGTCATTAATAACAGGCATAAACCCAGCAAGCAGTAGAATATGCATTACATTTAATCAATTTGCTATTTGTATTCATTATGTATGTCCTCCATTTTGAGTCATGAAAAATTGAGAGACCGTTACAAATAGAAAGAGCATCGTGGATTACAAATGATGTAACAAAAGCATAAGCGCTATTAATTGGTCAATTGTGCTTGTCAGTACATTTAAAGTGATTAAGGCAGAAAGATTAGAAGGGACACGAATGTGCTTGGCAAATAGAAGCCCAAGAACCCTAGGACTCTCCCAAGTCCCTCATGCCCAAATGGATGCAGCAAAAATCCAATAGTGTTTATTCCCAGAAATTCACTCTCTAAGTGTTTGTTGTGCCAGAGATTATGCTGAGTGTTGGGAATATAGCAGAAAACAAAATATAAACAAAACAAAAAATATAAAACAAAACAAATGAAGTCCTTGACCTCAGGGGCTTATATTCCAGTGGGGAGGGGGAAGTCAGAAATAAACAGATGCATAATATCCAGTAGCGGTCAGACTTGTAAAGACCACCAGAAAGAGAGGAGGGCATTGAGAGCGATGCGTGGTAGGGAGGACAGGCCTCTTTGGGGAAGCAACATTTAAACAGAGGTTTAAGTGAAGAGAGAAGACAAACCATACGGCTGTTTAGGGGGGAAGAGTGTTTCATTCAGGTGAATTGGCACAACAGCCCAACTCCCATTCTTACACTCCAGAAGAGAAGAAAATTCTTGTAATTATGTCTGTTGGCTTGACCCAATGGAATGGCTTCCCCAGAGCTACAAAACTCACGTAATCAACCTTCTCACTGTAGCCCCCTTCTGTGGTGGCAACTCTGTTACAGATAAAATTGATGAGATCATTGACCATCTTAATTGCATCCACCCAAACTCTCTACCCCTTGGGGGAGGACAGGGCAACCCACTCCAGTATTCTTGCCTGAAGAATCTCATAGACAGAGGAGCCTGCCGGGCTGCAGTCTATGGAGTCACAAAGAGTCAGACACGACTGAAGTGTCTTAGCACGCATGCACACCAACTCCTTAACACGGTGTACAAAGCCCTATGTGAGCAGGCTCCTGCCTCACGTTTCACACCACCCCTTCCTAACTTGCTAAGCCCTAGCCTCTGGCCTTTCTACTGCTCAAGCTGCCAGTCACTTCCAGCCTATGACTTTGCATCTCCTTGCCCAGTACATTCTGCCCTCTGACACTCAGACCTCACCTGCCTGGTCACCTCTCAGAGAAGCCCTCCCTGACCACCAGGCAGAAGTGGCCCTCTGCCGCTCAGTGTTAGGTCCCCTGACCACCAGGCAGAAGTGGCCCTCTGCCGCTCAGTGTTAGGTCCGCCTGCTCTGTTTTCATCATGGCAGTTGTTACCTGAATTGCATGCTATTCACTTCTGTCCTGTCTAGTTCCCACAACTGAATATGAACCCCCGGAGATCAGACACAAGCTGCCTGTTTTCACCACTGGTTACCAGTGCTGAGGGCACTGCCCGGCGCCAAGAGGAGTCTCAAAGGCCTGAGACAAAGGGAGAAAGACACGACTCAATCCAGCAGTCAGTCGGCTAACCAGCCAAAATGAGGCCCAAAAATTGACAGTTGGGCTGCTTGCTTTTGAGTTCAGGTAGCTATTTTAAAATTTTGCCTGAAAGCCACGTGGAAGAAATGGGTGTTTATTCTGAGTATTGTTCTCTACAGTTTTGGGTGAATGAAAGTAATTAGGTACCACTGATATTTGTGCTGCTTGGCTTTATATGCCTAGGATCTATTGCTATGCCTTATTAAACGACTTAATAATTCTTTTCAATATATTGACTCATTTTTATAGGCTAAATGCTATGTCATTGTCTTTGAGTGTTTGCGAGTAATGGAATGTGACCCAGAGTGAACCATGACACATTAGTATGACAGTAATCCTGCCTCTTTAGAATTGATGACCCTGAGACTCCTTGCTTAATATGTAGAATCTGAGAAATACATCAGAAGTGGGTGACATTGTCTTCTGGTGGCATCAGGATTCCAGCTTCCATTTGGGATGTAATTCACAGCAGACTTGTGAATGCTTATCATGTACCAGACTCTGTGGCAGGTGCTTTGGTACCAGGTGAAGGAGGTAGTGTTGCTACCGGAATGAGCTGATGCCAACCACAGCTGTCGTAAACCCACCTGCATGTTACAATTCCCTAGGGGTCTACTGTGTATACCTAGGCCAAACTGCCTCCCAGACCAATTGAATCAGATCATCCAATTTTGTGGCCAGGGGCTTACACACCCGTATATTTTTAAGCCCCAAGTTGTGGGCAGCCAGAGTTGAAACCCACTGATCTAGAAGAAGGATGAATGCATAAAGAAAGAACCACAGGCAATGGTACAAAGGCCATAGTACACCCGGTATTTGTGTACCAGAAAATGGCAATTATTTCTCTGTGGTGCATAACTCCAACGCAGAAATGTTTTTCAGGGTCAAGAGGCTAGATGACCTGGTATCATACAATACATAAATGTTGCATGTATTCACTCCCTTCCCCGCCAAACTGATAAAAAGTGTCAGATACCATTTGTCAAATGATTATTTTTTCTACATAGGCTCAAATAAGCGATTTTATTTTTCTATGTAAGCCAAGAATTGGATAAAGTATCTTTAATCAAATAAAGAAGTAGCATCTTCCCTAACTGGTAGACATGAGAGAAAGGAAAATATGAGAATCCACAGGGTAACCATCAAAGGGAAGGAATTAACACGTCCTCTAAAATTATTTTAAAGGGTCAGAATTTCCTGAAGTGTGGTGGTGGAGGTGATCTGAAACTCCCTCAGACTACCTGTGCCTTTGATAGAGGGCATTAAAGTGTTTAGACTGAAGGGGGAAAGCAAATCTTTCTAGGTAATTAATGGAGGTTTACGTTATTCAGCTGAAGATCAAGCTTTGCTTTTTTTCTCCCTGAATATAGGTGAAAAGAACAGGAAAGTGAGAATGATGTTTAAAAGGCTAAATTGTTGTTCAGAATGGCACTTCCGAGTGCCTTGGTAAAATATTTCTGTCTGATGTCTAAGTGATAAACTGAGTTTTATAAAAAAAAAAAAAAAAAAGCAGTCTTTGCAATCCAATAGGCTTTTCACAGGTCTTCCCAGGTGGCTCAGTGGTAAAGCATCCACCTGCAGGGCAAGAGACATGGGTTCGGTCCCTGGGTTGGGAATATCCCCTAGAGAAGGAAATGGCAACCCACTCCAGTATTCTTACCTGGGAAATTCCATGCACAGAGGAACATGGCAGCTGTAGTTCATGGGGTCTCAAGAGTTGGACATGACTTAGCAACTGAGCACGAGGCCCTTCAAAAAAGTAAATCAGCAGGTTCTAAGAAAGTCTGTAAGCGGAGTGTCTAAGCCTCCCTGTTAGGCCCTCCTTCCTCTAACACACTCTCCGCTCCTCTCTCACCAGGAAGACACAAGTTTCCATCAAAACATAAGTTCAGGTGACTCCTGACACTGGGAAGAGCGCCCTTCTCCCCATAAACCGTCCTCAGACTGCTTCCTTGGACGTTATGGTGACCAACAGTTGATGATCTTCAGAAATGCTCACAGTTTCAGAGAAGCCCTATACTTGAATATTTAAAGAAACAGACACTTTACAAAGTAGAGGTAGGACCTAGGAGGGCAGCAGGAAAGAAGCCAGGAGCATCCGGCAGCCTCTTATCCAGAATGAAGGTGACCAGCGACCCCAGGTGGAGAGAAGGCTGGCCGCTTAGCAGTGACTCCCCGCGGACATACTCCTTCCTGCGCAGCAGCAGTTCTCAGTCCTGCCTGAACACTGCAGTCACCTGGTGGAGGCTAGAAAAATGCTGATGCCTGAGCTCCCTGCCCAGTGATCCTGGGAGATGACAGCGGAATAGGTGCGTTTAGAAAAGCTCGCAGGGGGATCTAAGTAGCATTCAGGATTGGGAACCACTGATGTAGTCCCAGATTAGTGACAAAAGTGGGTAATCAGGGAAGTAACGTTGGTGGCACACTCTGCCAAGCATGTCCTGGGTTCAGCAAAGGGCAAGGGCTGATAGTGAAGGGAGAAGCTTTAGCAGGAAATGTTAAAGACAAGATGTTTGTATTGAAGCAGATGTCCCCTTCCTTCTGTGACTTCCTGACTGCTTCTTGCCCTGCAGAAACCGCATCGAGCAGGACAGACATCGCTGTCAGATAAATGCCTGGCTTTCAGGTCCCTCCTGGAGTTAATGACATTATGGTGAGGAAAAAACACTTGCAAATGAAGTAAGTACTTGAGAGAGGGTCAGGGGCTGGGCAATGGTGGGCTTGGGTGGCTCCACCTCAGAGGAGGGGCAGAGAGGGAGGTCTGTTGCTAAAGTCAAGGGCAGTTGAGAGACCACAGACTGGTGCTGGGCAGGGCTTCCAGGTACAAAGACTCCAGAAACCCCTGCCAGGTGATTCACACCATCATCTCCTACAGTGTTCACAGGAGGAAACAGAGTGGGTCCGGGAGCAGGGTGGGGAAGGGGAGGAAGCCAAACCAGTTTGGTGAAATCCAAAGCAGTTGAGGTGAAATCCCAGATGCAGCCTGGTCACGAGAGGGGCTTAGGCCCAAATGGCATCTCTGGGTTTGTCCAGCCTTGGGACAGAGGATGCGAGGCTTGTGTCTTTTCACAGGGACTGAACGCTGGCTAAAGGCCACCTTGGGTGCTTCAGGCTCTCTGCAGAAGGGGTGCAGCTCTAAGGCACAAGGAGCATCCCTGGAAGGTCACAGGTGGGAAAAGAGCCTATAGAAGCTGGGAGATGGGTGCACAGTTGATTAAGGGACCTGAGAGGTCTGGGCTAGAACGGACAGCATCTGCTACAACATTGTCTCCTAAATCCATTAGCTTAGTGCCCTGTATGTCTGTCAACAAAGAGTAGAGCATATTTCTTTATTTTAATTAATCTTTATTGGAGTACAGTTGTTTTACAGTACAGAGCATGTTTCTATATTTTCCTCCTCTGATTCACTAGATTTCCTCTCAATACCTTTCTCTTGCTTCTTGCCCATTCCCTTGTTGTCTTTGTTTTGTGTCTCTTGTTGCCATCAGGGTGGAAATTCTAGAAGGTGAGGAGGAGAACATGACTAAGGCAAATGGGACAAGAAGGCCACTTTAACTTGTTTCTTAGTTAGGATGCTCCTGGGAGCCAGCGACCACATGTCCAACCAAGGGGCTTCATAATGGGAGACCTCCTCAACACGAAGAAGCCTGGCAGTGGGTGACCCAGGTTTGACCCAGGTGTTCGACAGGGGCAGGGCTCTTAGTGAGGGTGTGATACTGTGATTTATAAGAAGAAATATGTTATTTGATCCTGTTTCTGGCACAGAGCTCCTAAAACTCTTGGAATCTCCCAAGAAATAAGAGCAATAAAGATGGCTTGTTATGTTAGTGAGGATGGAGGCTGGTTGCCAGGAGAACCACAGCCCCGACCCCTATCTCCACCCGTAACCTCCTAGGAGGGCAGAGAGTCTGCAGATGGAGTGCAGTCTCCAGAGGTCAATGAATTATATCAACGTTGCCTACGTGATGAAGCCTCCATAAAAACCCAGAAGGCTGGGGTTCAGAGAGTGAGCACATGGACATTTGGGAAGAGTGGTGTGCCTGGAGAGGGTTTGGAAGTCCCTGCCCTTTCTCACACCTTGCCCTGTGCATCTCTTTGGTCTGACTGTTCCTGTACTTTATCCTTTTATAATAAGCCTGTAATCTAGTAAGTAAACTGTTTTTCTGAGTTTTTTGAGCCACTCCAGCAAATTAATGGAACCCAAGTAGGGGGTCATTGGAACCTCTGGCCTACAGCCAATCAGTAGCAAGCTGGGCTGTGATTGGCATCTGAAGTGGGGTGTGAGGCAGCCTTGGAGGACAGAGACCTTCACCTGTGGGGTCTGATGTGGCGTCAGGAATTATGGGACACACGCCTGGTATCAGAGGATTGCTTGATTGTGTGGGAAACCCTTGGGCTTCCCCAGTGGCTCAGCAGTAAAGAATATACCTGCAGTGCAGGAGCCACAGGAGTTGCAGGTTCAATCCCTGCGTCAGGAAGATCCCCTGGAGGAAGGCGTGGCAGCCCACTCCAGTATTCATGCCTGGAAAATCCCATGGACAGAGGAGCCTGGCGGGCTACGGTCCATGGAGACATGGCATGGAGTCAGACATGGTTAAGGTGACTTGGCATGCGTATGCACGTGGGAAACCCCACACCCACTGGATTTGGGCACAGAATTGTATCGGGCTGCTCTGCCCCCCTCTTGGCCTCCCTCCATCGTGGTGGCAGCGTGGCTGCAGTAGTCCCTGGCATCATGTCTGTTGACTTAAAATGCACAGCATGAGAGTTGTGAGTTAAGTTTTATTTGGGGCAAAATGAGGCCTGCACCCCGGGAGACAGCACCTCTGAGAGCTCCGAGAGACGGCTCCAAAGAGGCCAGGGACCGGTCAGTATATATGTGATTTTGGTGAAGGGGTGCTATGCTTAGTTGCTCAGTCATGTCTGGCTCTTTGCAACCCCATGGACTTTAACCTGCCAGACCCCTCTGACCATGGAATTCTGCAGGCAAGAATACTGGAGTAGGTTGCCATCCCCTCCTCCAGGGGATCTTCCTGACCCAGGGACTGAACCCAGGTCTCCCGCACTGCGGGCGATTTCTTTACTATCTGAGCTGCCAGGGGAGTCCAAGAATACTGAAGTGAATAGCCTATCCCTTCTCCAGGGCATCTTCCTGACCCAGGAATTGAACCAGGATCTTCTGCATTGTAGGCAGATTCTTTGCCAGCTGAGCCACCAGGAGAAGAGGGAGTACATGCAATCAAGCACATAGTTTTCCAGAAGGTTTCTACTAGTCTTATGAAGCTTTTCCTAGGCACGAGGAGCAGTCTTCACCATGAAGGATTTTGGTACGTCTCTAGAAAGTATTTCTGAAAGACATAAGAATTGGGCTCATAAAAGCTCCTGAAAATACCTATCTGAAGTCCCCCCTCCCCATCCCACCCCAAGGAGTACGGAGTGCCTCATTTCTGCCGTCCACCCCGAACTCCTTTTGGGGGGTGTTGAAAATCAGCAGCTGCAGCAGCACGTGATTTAACCCAGGTGAAGGGCTGGTCAGGACGATGTCATTTTCCTGTGACTTAGCCTTAGGAGAACTGAAAGAAATGAGTATCTGCCTGCCAGTTGCTGGAGAAGGAGGGAGCCGATCACTTTCCATTCCCTTCAGATCCATCCTCAGCCATCCTCCGCCGTGCTCCCAGCTTCATGCCCTTGGAGGCTGATACCCACGGATTTCATCACCAGGCTCTGCCCTTGGCATCTAAGTGGGTTCAGCCTGCGGGAGGCACCAGGAAGAGGTGGGAGGGAGCAGGAAGAGAAAGGGGGCTTTTCTTCCCTCCACTCCATCCCTGCCAGGCCCCAGTGGCCATGCCCGCCCTTGCCTACTGCCAAGGTCAGGAAGGCACTGCCTTTGGTGGCCTCCCGAGGTACTGTTCCACCTTTTGTACTTAGATCTACAGTCCAGTTTTAAGTGGCTTTTCCTCCTGCTTATTTTCAAATCTACTAAAAGTTTAGAATAACTTAATAAACACTCCTGCCCTTCAGCTAGATTCCCCAGTGGTTAATGTTATATCACATTTTCTTTATGTCTCTCAATATATAGATATAAATAGATGGAGATATACATATAGACAGATAATGCATTGAGCTATGCAATTTTGGGTTTTGCTCAACAATTTGAATGTTCTAGACATCTTAACATTTCACTGCTAACACTCTGGCATGTGGCTCCTAAGGATAAAGACGTAGCACTACCCAACTAACATTAATTCAGTATTATCACCCCATTGTTTATCTTTTCCTTAAAAGTACTTTCTTGATAATCCTTACATTTAATAGTGCTTTGCAGCTGATAAGGCACTTCCACTAACATTATTTCATTTCATACCCACAGTCACCATATAAAGCAGCTGTTCCATCCCCATGTTAGAAGCAAAGAAAACATAAGAATCAGAGAGGCTAATGACCTACCAACTGTCACACAGCATGCGTGGAATTCAAGTGCAGGCCTTCCAACTCCAAATCCCACACACTTTCCATGACATTGCACCTCATTTTGGACAGATTGTTAGTTTTTCTAGAACTTATGCCCCCAAACATTTCCCTTGTTCCCTCCCCCCCCACAAAAAAAAACCTTCTCATTCACCAAAAATAATGAGGATGCCTTTTGCCAGGTTCAAATAGCAATACTTTAAATGTGCTGGTTATCCACCCTGGCCTCTGCTTGATATGGAAAAAATGTTAGGCAACATGTTTGAACACTGCATTTAATTTAAGCTAGCGTGATTGATTACATAGTATTTCTTAACTGCATTATGCTTGATTTGCCCCTTCCTTCCCTGGGCATAGAGTGAAAGAAAGCTTCTCTCCTGGATGAGGAGAGCCTGGCTTACACTGCTCACGAAGCAGGGCAAGGCATGTGTCCTTGACACCCTGCCAGGGCAGAATCTCGGACTCCCTGCTGCCAGATCGCTTCCTGAGGACCTCTCCAGTCAGGCCTTTTCTCTCTTTCATGATTGTCACTGCGCTGTCCGAGCCATCTCACCTCCAGCTGGGAGACTGCAGCAACCCCTCACCTAGTCTACCCTCCATCTCCATTCCCCTCCCCTCCCCTCCGCTCCCAGGCTCACCAGTGGTGTCTGCTACCCTGCAAATAAAGCTCAAAGCCTGCGCTGTCCCGCCTCCTGGCTTGGGCTCCCACTGACCTCGCTGCCTCATCCCCTACCATGCACTGCTCCCCACCCCAAGTTCATGCCAGGCCAGCCTTGTGTTCCTCAAACAAGCCTGGGTCCCTGCCCACGGTCTGTCCACCTGCTTTTTTCTCTCTGCCTGCAACGCGTCCCCATTTCCGCCTCCAGCTGCCCAATTGTGCATCCTGCAAACCTCACCCTTCAACCTTAGTTTAAAGATCCTGCTCTAAGCCCCACAGCTAGATCCCCCCACCAGATGCCTGCATCACATCCTGTGCTTTTCCTGCATATATCTTGCCATCTTCACATACTAAGTGTCCAACGAATTGGTCAATGATCCAGTCCTCCCAATTTCTCTCGAGAAAGTAGCGAGGTCCATGGGACAAATGGAGAGTGGCATTGACGTATATTCGCTACCATGTGTAAAATAGATAGCTAGTGGGAAGTCACTGTATAACACAGGGAGATCAGATCGGTGCTCTTTGATGACCGAGAGGAGTGGGATGGGGGTTGGTAGGAGGAAGGCTCAAGAGGGAGCGTATATGTGTTTGTTTATAGCTGATTAATGTTGTTATATGGCAGAAGCCAAGACAACACTGTAAAGCAGTTATCCTCCAATTAAAAGTAAAAGAAAGAGGGGCTTCCCTGGTGGCCCAGTGGGTAAGAATCTGCCTTGCAATGCAAGAGACAGCGGTTCAGTCTTAGATCCGGGAAGATCCCACATGCCACAAAGCAACAAAGCCCATCTGCCACAACTACTGAGCCTGAGCTCTAGAGCCCAGGAGCCACAACTCCTCAAGCCCGTGTGCCTAGAGCCTGTGCTCCCCAACAAGAGAAGCCACCGCAATGGGAAGCCCGTGCGCTGCAGCTGGAGAGTAGCCCCCACTAGAAAGAGCACAACAGTGAAGACCCAGAACAACCAAAAAAAAAAAAAAAATAAGTCTTTGGAAAAACAGTAGTGAGACCCAGAGGGGAGGGGTAACACCTAAAGTCAGTGTCAGAGCCCAGGTGAGCCCCAGCCTTTCTCACCCAAAGCCAGGGCCCTCACTGCCTGGGAAGGAATCACTCCTGCTATATCCTGGCTCCTTCTTCTGGGAGCGGTCCATTTGCCCTGCCATCGTCACAGGGCACTCCCCACTGGAGGTGGATGGGAAACCTCCTCACCAGCCCTTCGCATCTGTTCTTCAAATCACAGATGTTCAGTCCCTTTATTATTCCCATTCACTTATTCACCAAATATTTATTGAGCGTAATTATATGTGTGATATTGTGCTATTCATAGGGATACGGGGTAAGCAAAACAGACTGCTGCCCTTGGGGAGTCACCATGTAGACAGACCAAACTGCATAAACAGACAGTGAGTGTTCAGTGGTGGCCAGAGGGAGGTGCAGAAGGAATCTAGAGGGCAGAGCGACAGAGGAACAGCGGTTCCCACCCAGCATCAACCCTCCCTCTCTCCTAACAGAACTCTGGCCATTGTGTTCAGTAGTCCACCCCCTTGAACATCTCCTAAGCCTCCGGAGAAACCACCTCAACCCCCAGGCCCCAGGGTGGACCTGATTGGTCCAAGGGTAATTGTACCCCCTTGCCAGGGACAGGCTCAGGAACTGCATGTGACCTACATCAGGCCAATGAGACAAAGGTCATCCTGCTAGGGAAAACAGGGACCTAGGAAAGTGTCCCTGCTTTAAAGACAAAGGCCTGAGAAGAGATGCTGGCTCAAAGTGCCACAGCCTCCTGTTCCCAGCCTGAGGGTGAAGCCAGCCCCATGCTTGGCTGAGCAGAGAGGTGGAAGAACCAGGTGCGTGGTGCTAATGGATTGTGAGGGTCCTGGAGCCCTCTGATTTCCTGTCCACATGAGATTTCCTTTTTTTTTTTTCTTTTGATAGTCCACCTAAAGTACCAAAACTGACACAGAGATATGGGCCATATCAATCAATACTTCCCTCATTGTTCTGTCCCTAAGTGCTACCATAGTGCCTGGAACACAGTAAAGATGCCGTAAATAGCCATAGGGAATGGATGGTATGTGTAAAGTCAGACTTCTTGGAGCAGACAAGGCTTCCCATGCAAGTGTCAAGTATGAAGTGCTCCTGGGGGTCCCCTGTGGGGGAAGCAGAAGTAGGCAGGAAAGTAGGGGAGGGGAAGAACAGGAGCAGGATCAGACAAAGACCCCAGGGGAGTTTCCACCTGATACCTCAGGGAACTTTCCTAAGCCCACTCCTCAGTCTCGGCCTGGGGACCACTCCAGGGGGATAGAAAACTCAGTTCCTTCAGCTCTCAGCTCTCAACTCTAACAGTTAAAGTGGTTCCAGAAGCGCAAGAGTGGCACCTGCTGACCCCTGGAGGCAAACGTACAGTGAAGCTAGCTGAAGGGTAGGCAGAAGTGATGGAAGGGATTGAAGAGGGTCTGGAGATGGTCCAGCAATTGGGGGCCACAGGGTAGATGAATGAACAGGCCTAGAGCATGTCCATGACAGTCTCAAACAGCAAAACTGAGGCAGCTTTCTGGTCTACAAATGCTCCCACCATATCCCTCCTCTAGCCAGAGGGGTCTTTTCTTGCTGCCCACACAAGGATGGCTAACAGAAGCCCCCAACTCTTATTAACATGGAAAACAGTCTTTGCATTTCAAAATTATTATTGCACTTCTTGAGATTCTTTTTGCAAAACATCAAAAGCCAGATCATAATTTGATGATGAAATATTGATTATGCATCTGTATTTGTATGCAGAGGTCTACACTATGTAGATAGAACACCCACGCTATAATATCTTCTATTTAAGTCAATATGAAGATGGATGTTCCCCCCAGGCAGGTTTTGATAAAATACTTGTGTCGATACAAAGAGACATTAATGCCAATGCAAATCAATACCCGCTTATTGGTTTGGGTCGCTTCTTCTCCACGCAGCAGCCGCCCCCAAGAGGGGCTCCAAACACCAGCAGCTCCCGGCCCTGTTTGCATATTTCTTCATTTACACCGTGTGAGTGGGAAATGTCAGGGGACTGTGGACTGGCAGGGGGCTGCCCATGCCCGCTCCTGAATTGAATTGGGAAAGAAATGAAAATAAAAGCAAACACAACCTGTAAACAAATCTGCGAGATGCTTTATTATTGTCATTAGCAATGTGCTTATCCTGTCTCCCTTTCAAAAAGAGTAATATCAAAACGGCAGAGGAGCCAAGAATCATCTCCATCCTTGTCAGGTTCTCAGCATACGACAGGAACTAGGTCTCATCTCAACTGTGGACACCTGCTGTGTCTGCCCACCCAGTACTTGTTGTCTCCTGAAACTCCATGTATTTAGTACTTTCTAAAAATCTCATTTATTCTCTGCCTTCGCCAACCATAACGTGAGGTTCCCAAAGGGCTAAGTTTTTCATTTGCTTTGTTTACTGCTGTATTTCCAATGTGTGGATGTTGAATTCATTTCTTTCTGCTTCATTCATTCATCCAACAAATTGAGCAACTACTATATGACATGACTCTACTGGGTCCTTGGTGAAAAAAAAATATTGTCCCTGATGAAAAAATTTTGGTGAACAAAACAGACATTCCAGTGGGCTAGAGGACAATAGAGATAGTGAGTAACTACCGTGTGGAGTAAATGAGAAGGCAGTAATTGCTGTGGAGCAGGCAGAGGATGAGCAAGGTAAGGACTGAGGATGCTAGGGAGATGCAGTCCAGTTTTAAATCAGGTGGTCAGGTGCAGCCTCAGAAGGTAAATTTGAGCACAGCTTTGTGGGAGCTAAAACTTCCCTGGTGGCTCAGATGGTAAAGAATCTGCCTGCAGTGCAGGAGACACAGATTCGATCCCTGGGTCAGGAAGATCACCTGGAGAAGGGAACGGCTACCCACTCCAGTATTCTTGCCTAGAGAATTCCATGGACAGAGGAGCCTGGCGGGCTACACCCCATGGGGTCACAAAGAGTCGGACATGACTGAGCAGCTACCACTTTGTGGGGGGTAAAGGAATGATACACACAGCTGTGGAGCAGAGAAGGAAGGTATTTCTGGGCACCTTGAATAGTGCAAATATCCTAAGGCAAGAGTATGTCTGGTTGATTTAAGGAACATAAAAGGGGGGCTGGCTAAAATGGATTGAGCAATATATGGACAGCTGAACTAGATGGAGGATGTTAAGGCTTCTAGGGGCCACCTTGCCCCTAACAGCTGCCACATGGGGAGACCCCATAAACAGAATCATACAGAGAACCCTGGATCCAGCCAGGCCTGAAGCAGCCCCTATCCAATATCTTTTCTATGCTTGAACCAATATATTCCTTTTTAAAGTCACTTATAACTGAGAGTCCTGATAAAATACTCTGAAACCAAGTGCCTAGGACGCTTGAGTTGCTGTGCCAACAGTGGTTCTCAGAGATGCCAGTGGGCTGGCTCAGGGCAGTGGGAAATCCCGCCTGGGGGAGTGAGGCCTGGGAGCTGTCTGTGCAGGGGAGGCCTGGGCAACTGACAAGTGAGAAGGAATCTTTCAAATTTGCAATTTTCGAGTGTCAGAAGGATGCGGTGCCACTCTTCTGACACTCTGCACGTTAGGCAGAGTCTCCCCACTGCCATCAACACGTCTAGTGTGCGAGATGCAGCCTTTGCACCCCTGTGACCCGGAACCCCACAACTGAGAATGAGAAGGCCAGGTGTTAGTTTGTCCAGCAAGGTACATTCAAAGGACCAGACAGGCCTTCTTCCTCAATTACCAAAGTGGACGCAATACTTTCAAAGGATTCTATGCAGTTCAACAGGCGCTTTGAACAGCTTCAAGATGCTGGGGAGTCAGAGAAACACACAGCTTGGCCTGAACCCTTAGAAGGTAATCTAGTGGGTGAGGGGCCTTTAATTCATTTCATTCACATGGAGTGGTTTAGTCTCTTAATTGGTGTCTGACTCTTTGCGATCCCATGGAGTGTAACCTGCCAGGCTCCTCTGTCCGTGGGATTTTCCAGGCAAGACTACTGAAGTGGGTTGCCATTTCCTTCTCCAGGGGATCTTCCCAACCCAGGGATCGAACGCAGGTCTCAGGCACTGCGGGCAGATTCTTTACCAACTGAGCTACCAGGAATATTCCATGCTAAAGGCAAGACAGGGAGTGCTGGGGTAGGAACTCCCCAAACAGGGGATGGACAGACATTCGCAGATGATACTGGTGTGTGATCACCCCACCGTTATTCATTCATCGGAAGTGAAGTGCTTCCTGTGAACCCAGCACTCTTGGGCATTGAGGATACAGCAAAGCAGGATGAGCAAGATCCCCGCCCAAGTGGAGGATGAAGATAACAAAGTGAAACTAACTTTTTAAAGAAAGGATTTCTGAAACTGCTAAGTGCAGCAAGGAGAATGTACCAGGAAAATATATTCCAATAGAGAGACACTGTGGAGTGTGGAAAAGAGGGAGGAGGCTGAGCTGAGCTGAGCCCACATGCTGGGAAGGAGCCAGTCTGCCAGGGTGCCGGGCAGGTGCTCTAGGAAGAAGGAATGGTGGGTGCAAAGGCCAGCGCAGGAGCAGGCTTGGCACACCTGGGGGCCAGAGGCCAGGCTGTGTGACCTGAGCTTAGCTGGTGACGAGGAGAGATGGGAGATGAGGTCAGGGTGAATGGGGCCAGATCATGAGGAGTTCAAGTTTTATTCTAAGTGCCAGCACCTTTATTGCAGGGTGATATTGGCATACTCCCACTCAGATAAATTAACATTCTTGCCTTGGCAGGTCATTTGGGTGGAAACAAGAAATGTACCCAGTAGTGCAGAAAGAAGAGGAGGGTTCTACAGTTTCTCAAGATATGAACAATAGCCCCTCGTGTTGTTGTTGGGTTTTGTTTTTTGGTTTTTGTTTGTTTTCCTTTTTTAGGAGAAGAAAGCCTGCCAATAAACAAGCCCAAGACTGAAATCAAGGGGCCACAATAGAGGAGAGAAACACACAATGCCCATCATACAATGAACCAGGCAGGAGCCGTTCATCCCCCGCAGAGGACACGGGAGGGAAACGGTGGGCCTGGAAGGACGTGGGGACGTTGAGTGCCTGGAGGTAGGAGAGTTGTGCCTGATCTGGGAGGCAGCAGCATGGGTCGGGGGTAGAGTGAGCTGGCCAGGACGATCAGGGTGATGGCTGGGATGGAGAGTGAGAGAGGAGACCAGGCTGCTGGCAGCAGATTTAAAAGTTAAATGGCTGCCGGGGGTCTTGTGTAGCCCTCTGGGCTTCTCTCCTTCTGGGGGAGCTTTAGTCCTGGACCCAGGGAAAGTCTCACCAGGCTTCTGCTCAGCATGTGGGCTGTGGCAGTGGCAGGCTGCAGGAAGGGCGAGGTCCCAGGCTCACAGCAGATCACACAGCTAGTCCTCGCCAGCAGCTGCTGTGTTCTCGGCAGTTGGAGAAACATGAAAGACGTCCATTTTTCTGTAGCGGCTACAGTGATGAGCAGAGAGAAGTGACTGGAAAGGCCAGACAGGCCCTTCACCTACTCAGCTCAAAAACCAGGGGAGCGACTGAGCCCTGGGACCTTAGGAGGAGAATAAACGCTCTGCTGTGCCGAGACTGCAGAGCCGGAGGCAAGGTCAGCCCACCCTGGGGGATGGCTCCTCCTGCTCCGGGTCCCTGGCCCCCTGGCTGAGCTTTCTGAACAGGGCAGGCTAAGAGGAGCTGTGCCTCTAGTGTTCAAGGGTCAGGTGCCTTAGAAAGGCAGGATAGGGTTGTGGTCAAGAGAATGGGCTCTGGTGTCAGAATGACATCAGTTCAAATACAGAATGGCTGTCATCCTAACTTGAGGTGGCACCACTGAGGCTGAAACCCACTGATATTACAAAGGAGACCAGCTGCATGGAGAAGGAGCCAGTGCTTCCCCATACTAAGAGAAGCTTCACTGAACCCCACCAAGCAGGTAAGAACTGCAGCAACTTGAGTATCTCGGCAGAGGTGGGGGGGGGTCCCTGCTAGCAGGCACAGGTGGAGGGCAGAACCCAGAGGTAAAGCATTAGTGGGTTGCTTCCAGCATTGTCTGGGTCAGAAGGGGTCTCCACTCCTGAAAAGGGCCTGAATAAAACCTCCCAGAGTTATATCACGACAGCCATCATAGTTTACGACGATCAACTATGAAAAAGACAGCGCCATTAAAATTATGAATTCCCTAACTCGAGTCTTATACCCACCAAACATCCTTCTTATTTAAAACCAGCTTCCTATGTCATGTGCGAGAGAGTGTTGGCAGAAAAGGAGGCAACTATTTTCCTTGGCAAGCATGTTTTCATCAATAAACCAGTTTTCCAATCTCTCTCTCTGTGTGTGTGTCACTTGCTGTATCTTTTGTGAAGGGAGTAGTATGGGATTGTACATTCCATATCCCAGATGTGCATTAAGCTGAATGCCAGGGGATGTCCCCACAATTCCGATCCCCAAGGTACATGTTGCTTCTCCACAACAGCTCTCTCTCCTTCCTCTTCTCCCAGGCCATTCTGCTTACCCCCCCAGGTATATCAGAACTCATCAGAATCAGGTCAGGGCTTGAAGGATCCTGAGAGCCCACTGAAAGCAATGACTCCTGCACTGAGGTTCACAAGAGTAGCACTGGGTTCCATGAATTCCTGGCAAAAGTTCAGAAAACCTAAGGGAATCCACACATTAGCCGATAATGAGGCCACACAGACTAACTAAAGCATCAGCCACCTCATTAAACTGGGAAGCTTAATACTGTTTTTATTGCACAATCATTTCTAAATGTCTTTTATTAATAAAATTGGGGAAATGAATTAGTTATTCCTTAATAGGCACAGTGTGTTTAGTTGACAAAATCTTTACAAAGAAGAGGATCCATGAGTGGTGAGAATACTAAAAGGTGTCCTTTTTCAGTGGGGTTGGAAAAAACCGAATTGCCACCAACCACCCTCCCCGCCCCATTTTACAAATGAAGAAACTACAGGAACAACAAAAAAAAATACTTTCCCTCAAATTTCTATTTCCCTTAAATGTTAGAAAATTTGTAGCCTATAGCAGCTAGAATCATGAGAGATAGTCTCTTTAGAATCTATTCACTTTTTCCCTCTTAATCCACTCAAACTCAGTGAATGATAGAGCTGACCCTTGAAGTCAGTATTCACACAAGTGTGAATTGTCCTCAGTTCACCTGCTATTCTTGGTGAGAGGGGAGGGAGGGGATGAGATGGTTCAATAATATTTAAGTAGAGAGGGAAGGGATATAAAATGACACCCCTACTGCACCAGTGGTTTCTCCACATTATTTAATCTTCACAACACTCTCATGAGGAAAGTATAGTTTTCTGTTTTACAGATAAGGAAATTAACATTTGGAGAGGTTAAAAGACTTTCCACGGGAACAAATGTTTAGATGTAAAGCCCAGTTCTCAGGTTTAAAGTCCAGGGTCATTCGGAGGCAAGGCTCTTTAAACGCCACTGGATTCAGCACCAGGGACAGAGGCAGAGCCCCCTGAATCTTCCCTGCGAAAGGACTGTGGACAGAGAGGGTGAGAAGATGGATGCTGAGTCCCAGGAACGATCTCTAACTACAGACATGTGTAAACTAAAGGAAGGGGGCCAGGGCCAAGAAAAGGGTCATCATCATCATCTCTTCACATCTGCATCAAACTGCCCTTTTTAGAACCATTTTCTGTTCTCCTGCCAGCCACTTAAGCTAGGACAAGCATTGTCATCTGTAAGAGGCCATTCCCAGACTGCCACCCAGAGTTTTTATAAAACATAGATGGATCCATGGATGGAAAAGTCATCTGAAATCCATAAAAATCCACTGTTAAGGAAATAACTGTAACAGATCAACCCCAAATTCCCATTACTTACCACAATCTAGCTTGTGTAGAGCCCCAAACAGGAATCCCTGGTAGCCATGAAGCTCACTTCCAAGAGTGATTCTGGTACCCAGGGTCCTTATTCCTTGTGGCTCTGCCACCTTACAATACAGCTTCTAAAGTTCCCATGTTTATCTGCATCAAACCAAAAGGAAATATGAAGAATACCTAAGGAGATTGTCATAAGCTGAATCTGGAAGTGGTACACATCACTCTTGCTCACATTCTATTCACTAGAGCCAAGCTCATGGCCTCACCTATCTACAAGAGGTTATAGGAGGTGTGGTCTAGCTGTGAGTACAGGACGATGAGGAGATGAGTCTTGATTAACACAGAGCAGTTTCTCATTTCTGTGCTGAGTTGAGAAGCTGTCCAAATCACATGATTCTTAACCCTATTTGAGAGCTTCAGAGTAGGAATAAACCAAGGACCAACCATGTAAAACATCTTGACTCCAGGGCTTGTACTGGATAAATTCCACATGTGGATAATCTTGGAATCCCCAGCTGGGCATCTTGCACCCCCCCCCATGGTATAAAGGCAGGAGAAATTATCACAGCTAGAGCTGTTAGATCAGACCACTCAACCCTAAAGGAAATCAGTCCTGAATACTCACCGGAAGGACTGATGCTGAAGCTGAAGCTCCAATACTTTTGGCCACCTGATGCGAAGAACTGATTCATTGGAAAAGGCCCTGATACTGGGAAAGCTTGACAGCAAGAGGAGAAGGGGATGACAGAGGATGAGGTGGTTGGATGGCATCATTGACTGGATGGGCATGAGTTTGAGCAAGCTCTGGGACTTGGTGATGGACAGGGAACCTTGGTGTATGCGCTGCAGTCCATGGGGTCACAAAGAGTCAGACAGGACTGAGCAACTGAACTGAACTGAGAGCTGCTAGATCATTAGATTACCTAGGAAGATATGTATATCTACATATAGACAGATAGATAATCAATTTATACTTCTGGAGATTCTAATTCAGCTACCTGGTGTGGACCTGGGAATGTGTTTTTAACCACAGGGGATGTGTCAGGACTCTTTCTGTTACAAATGTCAGGACTCCACCACACATGCTCTTAAACAAGAAAGGAAATGCGTTGGTCTATGTAACCTTGCAGGGGGATGACTACTCTGAGCCATAACTGGATGTAGTCTCAAACAGCCTCACTGGGACACCCCAGCTCTCTGATTCTCAACTGATCTTTTCAGTAGAAGATTCATTTTAAGGCAATCTCCCCTCATGGGTCAAGATGGCCACTAGCAGCTCTGGGCCTACTGTTTTTTTAATCCACATCTCCAAGAGAACTGCTCTTTCTCAGGAAAAGTTCCATAATTTATCTCCTTGGTACAAATTGTTCTGGCTTGGGTCCCATGTCTATCCATAAACCAGTCATATGACCTCAAAGATGGTAATCCTCTGACTGCCCATGTCATGAGCCTGCCCTGAGATGACTTCCAATCCATACCACACACATGGACTAGTGTGGGGCAGGGTGATCCCCCAAGAACAACCAGGTTGCTATACCCAGAAGAAGTGACACAGGGAATGGGTGCTGGGCGAACATCAGCAGCAGAGATTCTCATGCACTAGGTCATGGGGGCTCTGAGAGATGTGGGAGCCCTGAGCTTCAGACGCCCCACAGCTCTGTGGGAAGGTCCCTCAGAAATAGAGAGGGGTCTCTGCTCACCAAGCTACCTGATGCCTTCTGAACCCACCCCAGATCCTGTTGAGGTCTCTATACACTGAACACATGAAACTGGGACCACCCTCTACGCTTTCTTTGTCAGAAGGACAGACGTTTTCTTGGCCCTTTCACCCAGACATTCTCAGCAGCCCTGCCCCAAAAGGCTTGGCCCTCTTCCCAGAGCCAAGTGCTTGGGTGCCAATGGCACCAAGGACTTTAGCTAGTGGTAACTTAAAACAGGTTCAGGACCTGAGGCCTCTGGGCAACAAAGAACCCATGAACCCCTAAAACTGAAATCAACACTCAAGTGTATGTACGTGATATACGTGTATGCATCTCTCTACCTGGGGAAGAAAAAATTGAGAATTTCCATCAGGTTACCCAAAGAGACTAATCCTAAAAAGACTGAGAACCACTATTTTCAACTGTGGCTTCTCTGGGCATCTGCTTCAGGCATTTAATGGTGAAGTTTTGTGTCCCATGATGTGCTTGTTGGAGACGCAGGGAGCTTCTCCAAGCTGTTGGCATGGGCCAACTTGAAATAGTCTTTGATCAATGTTTCCCAAAACAGGTTCCTTGGAAGATAGATTGTTGTGATCTTGTGTTCAGTGGGGGAAACACAAGCATTTCATGTTCAAATCAGTTGGGGAAATGCTAGGTTAAATGAGACTAAACAGGCTTCTTTTCTGCAGGACTTCTCAAGAGACTTCAATATTCTAATGTTTTGTGACTCTTTAGAACCCCTTTATGGTAGACAGTGTTTCCCAAATTTACATAACACAAGCACAGTCTTGAATGAGGATTTTACTTTTTTTTTTTTTTTTTTGGAGTATCCTGTAAAAACATGCCCCTAAACATGAACTCATGGGTTCTCCATTTGGGGATCCCCCCCCCGATCCCCAGGGATGTGTGTTTGTGGTGTGACTTTGAGTTTGTGCTGCTGTGAAGAGGACTGACAGCAAGCACCCAAAAGCTTCAAAGAGGGGGTGGTATTTAGAAGAAGTCGTTCTCTGTTCTTTTCCTGAGTCAGAACAAAAAAGATGCCAGTATGTTTGAGAGACCCCTGGCATCTCTGGATGCCTGTGAGCTATGGAGTGTCAAGAAGAGCAAGGGACTGGAGTCGGCACACCTGCCCAGGGAGGGCTCGTGGCTGTCACTAACTGCCTGTGCAATTCAGGCATGGATTTAACCCCTCTGAGCCTCAGTCTGTGATCTGTAAAAGGGTTTGATGTGAGGACTGAGTGAGCTCATGTAGGGAATGCCTAGCATTTGGCATTCAGGAATGCTCACCCATAGGTAACCCAGGCAGAAGACTGTTTGAAACCTGCAGGGCTTCCTTTGCTCTGACAGCTGCAGGAAATGTCCCAATGATCTTTACCTACCTTCTCCTCTTGCCTTGACCTTTTCCCCCTTGCTCCCCATTTCCCCCCCTTCAGGCTCCTTGGCTGCTGCTCATGCATGCATGCTACGTTGCTTCAGTCATGTCCGACTTTTTGCGACCCTATGGACTGTAGCACTCCAGGCCCCTCTGTCCATGGGACTCTCCAGGCAAGAATACTGGAGTGGGTTGCCATGCCCTCCTCCAGGGCATCTTCCCGACCCAGGGGTCAAACCCTCGTCTACAATGGCAGGCGGGCTCTACCTCTAAACCCTGCTGTCCCCGTCCCCTGCCCTCTTGTGGCAGTTGAGGGGGTAGCAATGGGACCATGACCTCTGAGACTGGCTCCCTCCCACCTCCCTTGGCAACCCCACTGGCACAGTCTTGGGCCAACAACCCACATGGAAATGGATGCAGAGCCCTCCACCATTGGCTGACACTCGGGCTGCACTTAAGGTCATCCTTTGTGATATGTCACAGAGAACGAACAAATCCGCACCGTGTCTATTCTATCAGAGCTTGTTTCTATCTACATCTGTCATCGCTGATTGCATTTGAATGGGTTTAGTCTCTATTTTAAATAAAAGATTTATGCCTTAGCTGTCAGAGCCAGCCTTTATTTGAAAATTTAATCTTGTTTCTGTGAGTCTAGATTAACTTATTAGATTTAGGCGTCCCTCATGTGTCTCTGAGAGAGAAGGAGAAAATTCTCCTTTGCACACACCCCTCCAACATGCCACGCAGTGGAAGCCAACAGCTGGATGGGCTTTACCATACAGCGAACAAGGCAGGACGGGGGCCACTGTCTGGACAGCTTTATTTGGTATCCTTATGTCCAGGGAGTGTTCTTCTGGGCTCATAAGTCTCTGGACCAGCTTCCCAAACATTAGCTGGAAAGCATGTGCTCCCTGCAAGCATCCTCTGCCAAACTTGCCGCTTATCCAGAGTTTTCTGGAAGCCCCAGCAGAGACCCCCACTGGGAGATGACAAGTCCACCTTAGCTGTGCCAAGGAGCTCCAAGCTTTCTTCACATCTGTGTTGCATCTTCTGCCCTCTCAGAGCGCTTACCCAACTGAATAGACCACAGGGTCAGAAGATCTGGGTTTGAGGCTGAGCTGTGTGACCTTGGGCAGCCACCCAACTTCCCTGACCTCTTCTGAAAGGTGGAGGTGATGTTAATGTCCATCTTATAGGGTTTCTCTGTCACTAATTGAGAAAATAGTGGGCAAGGGGGGAGAACCCTTGTGAGCTGCTTTCTCTGAGTTCATAGCTACTTCGATAGGTGTGGGGTGGGACACACATCTACCTCTTTTGCAGGTGAAGGCTGCACCAGAGGAGAGAGGTGTCTGCTTGTGGTCACAGCAAAGTGATGGGTAAAGCTGGCCCGGAACCAGGAGCTCTGATCCCCACCCAGTGCCGTGGGCTCTTCCCTCCTCCCCACCCTACCCCACCCCCATCTCTGTCTTTCTCTCTCCCCTACCGTCTTTCCTTCTCTCCTTGTCTCTTTCTGCAATGGATGGAATTGTGCCCCCTAGAATTCCTAGGTTAAAATCCTAACCCCCAGTGTGACTTTATTTGGAGAGAGGGTCTTTAGGAGGTAATTAGGTTAAATGAGGTCATAAGGGTGGGACCCTAATCTCATAGGACTGGTTGCCTTACAGGAAGAGCCACCTCTCTCTCTGCCCCCTCCCCACCACGTGCATACACTGAGGAAGGCCTTCTGAACACCCAGTCAGAGGGCAGCAGCCTACAGACCAAGATAAGAGGCTTCGGAATGAAACCTACCTTGCTGGCACCTTGACCTTGGACTTGCTAGCCTCCAGCCATGTAAGAAATTTCTGTTGTCAAGCCACCCAGTCTGCAGTGTTTTGTTATGGCAGCCCAAAGAGACGGATGCACTCTCCCCGCCTGTATAGAGGTCTCTGTCTCTTTCTGCTCCCTCCCTCCCAGCAGTCCCTGACTTTCCCATAGCACTTTCGCCCTCTGCTGGCCAGTCTCAGGTTAGCAGGCAAGGTCCGGGCCTCGGAGAGGTTCTGTCCCATCCAGGGCAGCATCTTCCCACCCTCCCCCGGACACACACCGCACACACTCCCCAGGATGAGAGTCGGATGGCATCTCACCACCCCTCCGTTTGCCCCCACACACACCCAATAACCCAACACACCATAATCCTTGATACATGAGCGAACACTTTGTTCTAAGCTCCTGAGTCAGGGCCACAACTGACCCATCTCTTTACCAACCCTCATGCCCACCTACTCACTCCCTGCCCAACACACAGTAGGTGCTCACTAAATGTCCCTTGAATGACTAAGGAAAGACACTCACTCATGAGGATTTTATGATTTCTTGTATTTGGTGGGGGGTTGGGGGGCGGGGGTGAGGAAGGGAAGTCTCTTTCTCCTGGTGGGGCCCCCATATGCACACTGCACATAGCGTTTGGGTGGTGCCCACGCTCACTCCTTGCATACATCGCCAAGCAATGCCCGCCCGGGCTTCAGGTGACGGATGGGGAGCCCCGTCTCCTGCCTCGTTAAGAAGCCTCCCACCCAGCTCCACAAGCCAAGCTGGAGCAGGGGACGTGCATCTCTTGGTTTGTCACTCGGCAAAACTACTCAGAGGAAAGGAAGACGAAGTGACTGTTTGCATAATTCAGCCCCCTCAGTTTGGGAAGGAACTGCTATCTGAGGGGGCTAATTAAGATGAATCTATCCGAGGGGAGAGGAAACCCCAGCTTCAGCTTTCTAGCTTACAGGTTGCTCCATCACTTCAGTTCCTAAATCAGCCATGGGAGGCGGGAGTGGGAGGTAAGGGAGTCTCCCGGCTCAGTGTGCTCAGCCAGGCTCCTTTCACCCCCATCAGTCCAGGATGAAGGTGAGGAGAGTGAGAAACTCACCTGGGGCACAAGATTTTAGGGGGCGCCACAAGCAGGATCATACAAGGTGAGTGTCAGCCACTCTTCCATTTGCCTCCGGCTCTCCTGCAGCTCAGCACTGCGCTGCTCCTGATCTCATCTTTCACTTTTTGATAGTTTATTCATTGAGGACTTTTTTTGCATGAATTTTGTTTGTTTTTTTTTAAATAATAAAAGTGGGGACTTAGTACATCCACGTTCTTAGCAGCGTTATCCACAATAGCTAAAGAATACAAAACAACCCAGGTGTCCACTGACAGATGAGGGGCTATATGAAGTGTGGTATATCCATAATGGAATTGTGTTCAGCCTCTAAAGGGGGAGGAGATTCTGACGCGTCCTGAGGCATGGAAGAACCGTCAGGACATTTTGCTAAGTGAAATGAGCCAGCCACAAAAAGTCAAGTGCTGCATGATTCCACTTACAGGAAGTACTTGGAATAGTCAAACTTAGAGAGAGGGAGGTAGCGTTACCCCAGGGGCTGGGGAGAGCAGGGACTGTGAGGTTAGTGTTTAGTGGATACTGGGTTGCGGCTAGGGAAGAGGAGAACATTCTAAAGATGGATGAAGGTGGTTGTAATCGCAACTAGGTGACTACACTTAATGCCACTGAACTGGACACATAAAATGGTTAAAAAATGGTAAATTTTTTATATTTTACTACAATAAAAATATTGCATTAAAATATAATTGTTGAGTGTGGTTTTTTTACACCCTTTTAAATGTTATGCCTGAATTAAGTACCTCCTGCCTTGTCTGGCCCTGAATTCCTCACACTGTCCCCATCTTACACATGGTAGAAAGAGCCTGAGGATTTTAGAGGCCTTCCTAAGGTCACTGAGAAAATTCCAGATGAGCCAGGAACTCGAAAGCCAAGGCCCAGCTCCCAGCTAAGGATACAGACCAATACAGTTTCCCATGCCTGCCCCCCCCACCCCAAGATACTTCCAGAGAGCTCTGTCAACACCACTGCCTTTCTGGAATCAGCTGTTCCTTGGGTGGAGTCTTCTCCCACAAATAAGGGCCTCAGGGGACCCAGAGATCCTGTGGCTCAGCCCCAGCCCACCTCTCCTCTTGTGAAGACCCCTCTCCCAACAGCTACAACTCTCTGCTCCTTTGCAGAGAAATCTCTAGGACTGTGGTCAAGCCCCTTTTCACACTCTCTAGCTATGACAACGGGTGCTACTTTCCCCCCAAAACCTATCCCCTCTCCTTCTTGAGTAACAGAAACCAAATTTCTCTGGCACCTATTGCCTGGAATAAAACCTTCACTTTGGAGCTTTCCTTACTAGCTGGGGGTACCCACAGGCCTTATTGCTGCCCCAAAACATAGAAAGTGAAGCAGCACGTGCAACTTTGAAGCTGTGTCCTTATAGAGAGCAGCACTCCCTTTTCTTTTCTTCTCTTCTCTTCCTTTCTGTTGGCCAGGAAGGTGGGCGTGATGGCTGGAGCTTGTGTTGCCATATTGGAGGATGGAAGAGCACAGGACAGAAGGGGGCTAGGTCCCTGACATAGGGAAGGCCAGAGCAGCCCTGGCCCACGCACTGCACATTTCTGTGAGAGGTTCAGGTCCCAGCAAGACACAGACCATGTGAGCTCACCCAGCCTCCCCCCTCCCCACACAGAGGCAAAGCCTGTCTCTAGGTAGATCACCCCCAGTCCCTCCTGGTCATTTCTGAAGCGTTTCTTAATAAATTGCTTTCACAGGAGTCTTGGGTGTAGAGTCTATTTCTGGAAACCCAACCTATGACTTCCCTCCCTCCTCATTTGATCTTTCACAGCCTGTATGGTGTCCAGGTAGGCTGTAGTCCGGCTGGCTCCGAGAGTCATTCTGGACCATTCACCACCTACTTCTTTAAGTGAGAGGAAGTTCTACCAAGCTTAAGCCACTGCTGTGGGAACTTGGGCAAGTCTCTTGGCCCCTCTGGCTTTAGGCTTCCCCTCTGTGAAATGCAGATAAAGCCCAGTGAGAAAATAGACCTGAATGAATTTTGTAAACTTGTAAGAGATATGTTAAGGGCTGAAGGCTTGTGTTCCCTACCCCACCAAGTCCATGTGTTGAAATTCTAACCCTCAGTGTGATCGTATTAGGAGACAGGACCCTGAGAGAGGGAATTAGATCATGATGGGGCTCGTGTCCTTGTCAGAAGGACACAAGAGATGCTTGTGTTCCTCCTCCCTCTGCTCCCTACCATGTGAGGACATAGCAAGAAGACGACCATCTGCAAATCAGGAAGAGGGTCTCACCAGAGCCGCACCATGCTAACACCTTGATTTCAGAATTCCCAGCTTCCAGAGCCCTGAGAAGTAAATCTCTGTTATTTAAGCCACTCAGTCTGTGATATTTCTGTTATAGGGGCCGGGGCTAAGACAAGAGACTTCCTGAATTATCTGCTTGGTGACCAGTCCCATGAAAACCAAGAGTTCCCTCAAATCAATGAGGACCCCCAAGCCCCAGATGTTTTTATCCAGGAATTCTGGCTGAGAAATTGAGTCCCTCTGATGTTGCTGTAGGGAATGTGACCTGACTGTCCCTTGTTCAGGGCAAGGCTGTGGGGACTGAGCTCCTGCCCTTCATACCATAATCACACACTGTCACTTCCCAGACCCCTCAACCCCACCTGGCACTGCCCTGGCCCTCAGTCTCCCAGACACGCTGCACCCGCCCCATTCTGCTGACTATACGGCTGTGTCTCCTCTGGGCTAGGTAGTGACAGGGCCATGGGACAGGCTCACACAGCAGCACTCTCAGCAGGAACACAGGTCCCAACCCCAGGTTAGGGATGGGGAGAGGGCAGAGGGTGCTGTAAGGACTGATGGGGAACTGGAGGGGAGCAGGACCAACTTCAAAGGGCGGAAACAGGCAGCTCCTTCCTAAGCCATGAGCAGAGATAAAAGCAGTCATGAGTTATGTGGGCAAACACTTCATAGTTTCCAAAGAGCTTTCTCATCCATTATGTCTCTTATTCCCAGCGAGAACAAAAAGGTTCAGAGAAGGCAGAGATCTCTTCCACAGTCACACAACAGCCAGAGACAGTGTATCGACCCACTTTAAATAGCCCTCAGAATTTGGAGAACATCCCAGATGCATGGGGAACAGATCTGGGGGCGACAAGAAGGAACACTTTACCTTCTGTTTCCCAGCAGTGGCCTGGCCCCTTAGGGGAGGGCCAGGAAGGATGCTGGGGTGGAGGGAGGGCATTGTCCAGGGGTTCCAGCTGGGTGCCCCCTCCCAGAAACTAGCCCTGGTGCAGTGGAGGGGACATATCTGTTGGTTTTGTCCACTTGTGATACAAGCACCCCACTATTATTTTTGGAGACCATCTCTCCCACAGGACACACTTGGAGTGCTTAGTCAAGCATCTCTAGTAGCAGCCAGTGATCACTGACAGCAGCTCAACCAATCAGATTGTCCTCTATCATTTTCACACATGTCCCGGATGCATGGTCAATTTCTGAGGACCCAGCCTCCCCACTTGGACTTTCACAGGCCATGTGATGTCCAGCCAAGCTACAGCACAGCTGGCCCCAAGGCAGGTGAGTCTCCCATCTCACACTGGTAAGGGATGATGGCACTACTATGGGCCCATTGCTGCTCTTTCTCCCATGCTGGATCTCACATCACTCTCCTCCTGGCTCCAGCCTCCTCCTTGGTCAGCTCCATGTGCTCCCCCAGCCCCTTCCCATCATAGGACCTCTTTCCAAGTACACATGAGGCTCAGTTCCAGCAACACTCTCAAAGGGAGGCCCTCCAGGACCACTGAGAGTCGGAACTCTCCCAAGCTAACTCTCCCAGGCCCACTGAAAGCAGCACACACACACACAGAGATGGCAGTACATCTTAGCAGACAGTACTCTCATTTAAGGGGAGGATTCAGATTTCCAGAAGCAAAGTGGGAAGATGACAAACAACGCATTCCTTGGCAGGAAGAGAGTCAGCCAAGAAAGTGGCAGCTTCGGGGTCTGCAGGCAGCAGGGAGGTAATGAGAGATAGAAGTGGAAATAGAGGCTGGAGCAGATCCCAGGCCCCCGGAAGCCAGGTGGGGAAGTATGAGCTTCTTTCCTGTTGAGTCAGAGGTCCTGGGGACCAATATTCAATATGTCTGAGTCACAGCTACTTGCAGTCCTATGGGGTCACCCTGATGGGCAGGGTCAGAATCAGGAGCTGGGGAACTGGGCCGGGGAGTATGACAGAGGTGGTAAGGTGCAGCCTTTGGAGCAGCAGCCCAGGGCACTTGGGGCAATGCAGCTTCTGGAGGGGCTCCCCTAGTTCCACTTACTGAGACCACAACCTGCCTTTTCTCTCTCTCTCTCTCTTTTTTTTTTTTTTTTGGCGATGCCAGATCTTAGTTTTGGCATGCTGAATCTTTTTAGTTGTGGCATGCATACATTTAGTAGCAGCAATGTAGGATCTAGTTCCCTGACCAGGGATCTAACTGGGGACCCCTGCATTGGGAGCACAGAATCTTAACCACTGGGCTATCAGAGAAGTCCCACCCCAGCCCTCCCAGCCCCAAGGCCTCCTGGCTTTCAAAGTCCCAGGCTTCTCCTAGAGGAGTTGGTGGGGTGGGGGGTTGCCTGGTACATTGGGGCTAAAGCCACTTCACTTTCATGGCCCTTCATTTCCTCCCCGTGAGGAAGTGGCCCTCTGCTACTAATAGTACCTGTTAATATTTTTCATGTGCTTATTGTGTTAGAAATCTTTCACATGAATTAATCCTCGCTGCAACTCTGGGAAATAGGTGTGGTTATTAACCCCAGATTTTACAGGTAAGGAAACTGAGGCAGAAAGGTTGAAAACCATGTCCAGTCACGCAGGCAGTAAATGACTCAGTCATACCTGAACCACTGTGCCCCACTGCCCTGAAATGGACAGGGGTGTGTCATCTCCCCCTTCCCTGAGCTAGCCCAGGCCTCTGCCCAACCCCTGTGACCGACCCCCTCCCCGACATCCCACCTCAGCGGTTCCAAAATCCTGACAGCGCCCCCTACCCGCCTCTCCAGCCCCACCCCCATCCCATCCATTGCAGTGATGTCTCCATCTTCACCCTCCCACCCAGGTTCCCTTTCCCTCTTTCTCCCGGGAGCTTTAAGCAGGAGAGACAACAGGGAATCTGCTCTTCAGACTGCTTGGGAGGTTTACACTGGGGCCACCCAAGCCTCCTGCCGCCTCGCCGCCCTAGGCCAGACATTTGGGGCTTCCGCTGACTCCCGCAGAGAAGTCGCCACATCATCACCAGCTGCCACCATGCTGTGATTAGTTAATCACTAAGTGCATGGGGCTTTTAATTAACTGCCAGCCCTGCACGGGCAGCTGTTCCACAAACCACATCTGACTGTGGCTCCCCCTCGTCTGGATTGATGGAGCACTTCAATCACGCAACTGATGCTTGGGTATGTTGATACTGCAGGCGTGGCAGCTGCCGGCACTGCAGCCCTGGTGGAAGCGTCAGCCACAAGAAGGAGGAGAGAAAGCAGCTATTAGTTGGGGAGGGGGGAACATTAGGTGTGTGAGGCTGAAGGGAAGTCTGCAAGATCTGTGAGTGTACAGACATGACTGTGACATTTATCTATAGAGTAGGAGTAATTCAACTCATACAAATGTAAGAAAGAAAGAAATCTATAGGTGCCACATAACCAGAGTGTACTTCAGGCATGGCTGGATCCAGGAGTTGTTACTCAGTTGCTAAGTTGTGTCCAACTCTTTGTGACCCCTGGGGTCAGGCTTCCCTGTCCTTCACCAGCTCCCAGAGTTTGCTCCAACTCATGTCCATTGAGTCAGTGATGCCATCCAACCATCTCATCCTCTGTCATCTCCTTCTCCTCCTGCCTTCAATCTTTCCCAGGGGATTCAGGAATACAAATGAAATTACCAGAGCAGATGGAGCCTGAACCATCAGAGGAACAGTACTTGGATCCTGGATGGGTCAGGTGAGCACAGGGAGCGCATATGAGACATAGATGAGACAGTGATCTTGATACTTGTCCAGATAAGGACAAGTCCCTTGCTTCTTGCTGATTCATTTATTTTCTCCCATCTCTGGACCTCAAGATAACTCTGGGCAGACTTCTTTTATAGCCTTATCACATTTGATTTTAACTATTTGGTCACATATCTGTGTTGTCCAAGAGACTAAGATTTCCCAATTTCAGTGCTATTGATTTGGGGGCAGAAAATTTTTGTTGTGGGGGTGTTCTGTGCCTTCTCTGGTGGCTCAGACAGTAAAGTGTCTGCCTGCAATACGGGGGACCTGGATTCAATCCCTGGCTCAGGAAGATCCCCTGGAGAAGGAAATGGCAACCCACTCCAGTATTCCAGTATGCCTGGAAAATTCCACAGACAGAAGAGTCTGGTGGGCTACAGTCCACAGGGTCCATGGGGGCATGACTGATTGACTTCACTTTCACTTTCTGGGCCTTATAGGATGTTTAGCAGCAGCATTTCTGGCCTCCAGCCACTAGATGCCAGTAGCACCCCTTCCCCAAGTTGTCAAAACCAAAAATGACCGTCTCCAGACATGGCTGAACGTCTGTTGCAGGGGCAGGAGCCGCCCCTCTGAGAGTCCCTGGGATAGAAGATGAGACAAAGGAAGTGTCATGTCCTCCGGTGCAGGGTCTGAGACCTCATGGGATTCCCACGATACTTGGAGGGCAGAAACAAGGGTAGAGGGAAGAAGAAAGTGATAGCATGCAGAAGAACAGACGGGGGCTCCACAGTTGACAGAGGGCAGTCGTGTGCTGGTGTGGGCACCGCAGCATGCAAGGGCTGAATGTCTGTGTTGGGTGATGAGGGACCCGTGGGGCACACCAAAACCCCACACTCAGAATTGGAAGTGAGTGGGTGCTAAGAAACTGAGCAGAGAAGTAAAACTCTCTCTGTTTGCAGATGACATGATCCTCTATATTGAAAACCCTAAAGACTCTACGAGAAAATTACTAGAGCTAATCAGTGAATATAGCAAAGTTTCAGGATACAAAATCAACACACAGAAATCCCTGGCATTCCTATACACTAACAGTGAGAAATCAGAAAGAGAAATTAAGGAAACAATTCCATTCACCATCGAAACAAAAAGAATAAAATACTTAGGAGTATTTCTACCTAAAGAATCAAAAGACTTGTATATAGAAAACTATAAAACACTGATGAAAGAAATCAAGGAGGACACAAACAGATGGAGAAATGTGCCGTGTTCGTGGATTGGAAGAATCAACATAGTGAAAATGAGTATACTACCCAAAGCAATCTATAGATTCAATGCAATTCCTATCAAGCTACCAGAGGTCTTTTTCAAAGAATTAGAACAAATAATTTCTCAATTTGTATGGAAATACAAAAAACCTCGTATAGCCAAAGCAATCTTGAGAAAGAAGAATGGAACTGGCGGAATCAACCTACCTGACTTTAGGCTATACTACAAATCCACAGTCATTAAGACAGTATGGTACTGGCACAAAGACAGAAACATAGATCAATGGAACAGAATAGAAAGCCCAGAGATAAATCCACGCATCTATGGACACCTTATCTTTGACAAAGGAGGCAAGAATATACAATGGAGAAAAGACAACCTCTTTAACAAGTGGTGCTGGGAAAACTGGACAGCCACTTGTAAAAGAATGAAACTAGATCACTTTCTAACACCATACACAAAGATAAACTCAAAATGGATCAAAGATCTAAGCATAAGACCAGAAACTATAAAACTCCTAGAGGATAACATAGGCAAAACACTCTCTGCTATAATCCAAAGCGGGATACTCCATGACCCACCTCCCAGAATATTGGAAATAAAAACACGAATAAACAAATGGGACCTAATTAAAATTAAAAGCTTTTGCACAACAAAGGAAACTATAAGCAAGGTGAAAAGACAGCCTTCAGAATGGGAGAAAATAATAGCCAATGAAACAACAGACAAACAATTAATCTCAAAAATATACAAACAACTCCTGCAGCTCCATTCTAGAAAAATAAACAACCCAATTAAAAAGTGGGCCAAAGAACTTAACAGACATTTCTCCAAAGAAGATATAAAAATGGCTAACAAACACATGAAAAGATGCTCAACATCACTCATTATCAGAGAAATGCAAATCAAAACTACAATGAGGTACCACTTTACACCAGTCAGAATGGCTGCCATCCAAAAGTCTACAAGCAATAAATGCTGGAGAGGATGTGGAGAAAAGGGAACCCTCTTACACTGTTGGTGGGAATGCAAACTAGTACAGCCACTATGGAAAACAGTGTGGAGGTTCCTTAAAAAGCTGCAAATAGTCCTGCCATATGACCCAGCAATCCCACTGCTGGGCATATACACCGAGGAAACCAGAATTGAAAGAGCCACGTGCACCCCAATGTTCATCGCTGCATTGTTTACAATAGCCAGGACATGGAAGCAACCTAGATGCCCATCAACTGACGAATGGATAAGAAAGCTGTGGTATATATACACAATGGAATATTACTCAGCATTAAAAAAAAATTCATTTGAAGCAATTCTACTCAGATGGACGAAACTGGAGCCCATTATCCAGAGTGAAGTAAGCCAGAAGCAAAAACAACAATATAGTATATTAACGCATATATATGGAATTTAGAAAGACGGTAACGAGAACCCAACATACGAGACAGCAAAAGGAACGCAGATGTATAGAATAGACTTGTGGACTTTGTGGATGAGTGTAAGGGTGGGATGATATGGGAGAAGGGCATTGAAGCATGTTAATTTTCATATGTCTAATCAATCGCCAGCCCAGGACTCATGCTCGGGACTGGTGCAGCGAGATTTCCCGGCGGGGGGAGGGAAGAGGGAGGGGGGTTCCGGAGGGGAAGCATATGTAAACCCATGGAGATATCATGACAATGTATGGCAAAAACAATTTAAAAAAATAAATAAATAAAAAGTCTGCAAATAACAAAAAAAAAAAAGAAACTGAGCAGAAGGCAAGAAAACTCAGACCCTGAGAGGGAGGGGCCCAGGTGGGGACCAGCCCAGTGTTCACCCTGTGCCCCCACACAGCTGCTTATGTGCAGCAAAATATCAGCAGATGGCCCTTTTCTGTGCCAGGCACTGCTGTAAAGCCTGACCCAATAATTCCTCGGGGAAACCTATGAGATACATCACACCATTTTATTCCACATCACAGGTGAGGGAAGAGAAGCACTGGAGGGTTTTGTGGTGGGGGGCGTGGTTTGTTTACTTGCCGAAGATGCCAAGTGGCAGAGCCAGGATTCGAATCCCACTAGTCTGGCCTCTGAGTCCACTCTCCTGCCTGGAATGTTCCACTGACCTTGCCAGAGGGCAGAGCAGCTGTCCAGGCTGTCCTCAGCATTTGCAGGGCTGCAGTGGAAGAGACAGCTCTGGGAGCGACATGGAGAAAGCACCTGCCGAAAGTTCTTCAAAGAGGGACCAGGAGAACCTCCTCCAGCTTGGCTACCTGGGGAGGGTGTCGGATTCCAAGGCTGGGGACTTGTTTAAATTCTTGACCCTCCAGTGCCTAGCGATGGGACTGCTGGGTCCCTCCATTAACCCCAGGTTCCTCATCTACCCAATAAGGGTCACATTCAACTCCCTGAAAAACCGGAGGGACCCAGGCTTCCCTGCCAGCCAATAGTGGGACCTTCACAAGAGACTTCAGCGCTTCGATCATGGGGATGGTGAGAGGACTTCATGGGACAATCAAGGGTTTTGAAAAGTTGCAGAAACTTGGGGCATAAGATAGTGTCATGGTTATAGCCTCATAATTAAGAGTACAGACCCTATAGGGGAATCCACCATGTACCAGCTGTGTATCCTTGGGCAACTTTCTTAACCTCTCTGGTCTAAGTTTTCTTTTCTGTAAAATAAAGCCCATCATAGTTCCTACTCCTGTCTCCGGTATCACAAAGGGATAATAATACCTCTGTGGCTGGTTTAGTGGGAGAATGAAATGAGAAAATACCTGTGAACATCGAGATAGTGCCTGGCACATGAGATAATCGTGCTTAGGAACCCATGTCAGCCCTAGGATCACATCTGAGATGTTCCCCTGGCTGGCGGGCCTGAACACGCCCTCATCCTCCCCCCAGTACATGTATCAGAGGGTCAAGTGGCGAAATAGCTGTGGTTCCTCAGAGCAGGTGTCAGCCTAGCCTCCCTTCCCACCCCTAGGCCTGCACACTCCACATCCAGGGCTCTTTGAAGATCTAGCTGCTGCAGGATTGCTTCCTGAACAGCAGAGGGGAACGCAGCTAGCTCTTATAGTATACTCTGCCTTCCTACAGCCCCAAGGTTCCTGCCACTCTCCTGGGAGCTGGGGATTCATTCTTTTCTGTATTATAATGATAACTAAGCTGGGACAGCAGAGAGAGGTGGGAACTCACCACTGACAGGCCCAGGGTAGGGAGCAAGACCAGTTTATTATAACCAGGCTGAAACTGCCACATCTGGAATCAGCTGCCTCCTGGCCACCTGCTGGGCCAGGCCTCCAGGCTGGCTTTCCTTGAGAGGCGAGGGATAGAGAGGAATGAGCCCTGAGCTGTCCTTTTGGGCAGCTGGACAAGCCCCCAGAGCCCAGGCCAAACACCACCTCCTTGCTGATCCTTGCCTCGGTGCCCCCATGGAGGAGGAATGTGGGGTGGGGGGAGACCATGGCCTGACTACTCCCCTTGCATTGGGTCCCTTGGTCTTGCCCTTAAGGGTCTCACCCATTGTTCTTGGGGTCAGTGTTCCTACACCACTCCCATCTTTGGCTATCATAGGCCCATGTATTTGTTCACTGCATATATGTGGCTATCACATATTAAGCACCTATGTATGCCTAGAACTAAGCACTTTACTCAGATAGTTCACCAAATGCTCACAAGTGCTTGGAGTAGGAATTATAATTGGTTTTATTTTATAGAAGAGAAAATTTATACCAGAGAGGTTAAGCAATTTGCCCAGGAACACACAGCTTGCTTGTGGTGGATTCCCCTACAGAGTCTATACTCTTAACTATGATGCCATAATATGACACTTATGCCCAACTTCCTGCAAATTTTCAAAACCCTTGATTGTGCCATGAGCTTCTCCCAACATTCCCATGATCAAAGTGAGGTTGAGGTTAATGCCATTTTACAGATGAGGAAACCAGGGTCTATAGAGGATCAGCCACCCTGTGGTCATGCACTCAGGAAGCCTCAGAAAAGAGAAGGGACATTAACCCCTGACACCCAGCCCAGCCTCTCTGGGAATCCCTCATCACAGGGGTCTCCTGGGCCCTTCTCATCCCCTGGGGGAACACAAGACCTGAGTCTCAGAGAACGTTCTACTTTTTCCCAGCCCCTCATCCCTTCCCCTCTCTCCTCCCAGGCAGAGCAGTCGAGTTTGGAGGTTTCATTACCAATAAGATCTGGAAGAATCCTTAGCCTCTGTCAGCCCAGGAAGCCCCTGGGGACCAATCTGTTACTTAATGCAGACCTGGAAGGAGGGAAAATAAACTGGAAAATTCTTAAAGAGATGGGAATACCAGACCATCTGACCTGTCTCTTGAGAAACCTGTATGCAGGTCAGGAAGCAACAGTCAGAACTGGACACGGAACAACAGAATGGTTCCAAATAGGAAAAGGAGTACGTCAAGGCTGTATATTGTCACCCTGCTTATTTAACTTATATGCAGAATACATCATGAGAAACGCTGGGCTGGAAGAAGCACAAGCTGGAATCAAGATTGCCGGGAGAAATAGCAATAACTTCAGATATGCAGACAACACCACCCTTATGGCAGAAAGTGAAGAGGAACTAAAAAGCCTCTTGATGAAAGTGAAAGAGGACAGTGAAAAAGTTGACTTAAAGCTCAACATTCAGAACACTAAGATCATGGCATCTGGTCCCATCACTTCATGGCAAATAGACGAGGAAACAGTGGAAACAGTGTCAGATTTATTTTGGGGGGCTCCAAAATCACTGCAGGTGGTGATTGCAGCCATGGAATTAAAAGATGCTTACTCCTTGGAGTTAAGTTATGACCAACTGAGATAGCATATTTAAAAGCAGAGACATTACTTTGCCAACAAAGGTCTGTTTAGTCAAGGCTATGGTTTTTCCAGTAGTCATGTATGGATGTGAGAGTTGGACGGTGAAGAAAGCTGAGCGCCAAAACATTGATGTTTTTAAACTGTGGTGTTGGAGAAGACTCCTGAGAGTTTCTTGAACTGCAAGGAGATCCAACCAGCCCATCCTAAAGGAGATCAGTCCTGGGTGTTCATTGGAAGGACTGATGTTGAAGCTGAAACTCCAATACTTTGGCCACCTCATGCGAAGAGTTGACTCACTGGAATAGACCCTAATGCTTGGAAGGATTGGGGGCAGGAGGAGAAGGGGACAACAGAGGATGAGATAGCTGGATGGCATGACCGACTCGATGGACAGGGGTTTGGATGGACTCCAGGAGTTGGTGATGGACAGGGAAGCCTGGCGAGCTGTGGTTCATGGGGTCGCAAGGAGTCAGACACGACTGAGCGACTGAACTGAACTGAACTGAACTGGAAGGAGGGTGGGCTTGAGAGTGTGATTGGATAGGTATGACCCCAGCCCTAGCACACAGCAGTCAGACAGCCCAGGGCCCAGGCCACTTCAGGTCTTCAAATCTTGGGCCCTACACCAATGGAATCGGGTAAGGATCCTTACTTATCCAGATCGAGGCTGTGTGTGTGCATGTGGGCTCAGTTGCTTCAGTCATGTCCAACTCTTTGTGACGCCTGCAGACTATAGCCCATCAGGCTCCTCTGTCCATGGGGGATTCTCCAGGCAATATACTGGAGTGGTTTGCCTTGCCCTCCTCCAGGGAATCTTCCTGACTTGGGGATCAAACCCTCATCTCCAGTGTCTCCTGCATTACAGGCAGATTCTTCACCACTGAGCCGAAAGGAGGAAATAAATTTGTTTTTGTGACTTTGTAAAGTGTTTAGAATTACTGAGGGTCACAAACTCATGTGTCATCAGGGGATGAATGGATCAGGTAGGTGGGTGAAGTTGGCCAGGTAGGAGCTATGGCAATAAATGGCACATGGCCTCCATCTCAAAGGGGGAAGTGCCAGTCCAGTTGTACCAGATCACTATTTATTAAACAAATCAGAAATCTGAATGTTTTTAATGAAATGCCCTGATTTCTAAAACACTTTGCAGATTGAATAAAACACCTCTGTGGACCGAGTATCACTTGTGCCAGTTTGTAACTCCTCAGGGAGGCTTAGGTGCTGGAAAAGCAAAGAGGCCAAACAGCAAGCACGAGGTCACACGGCCAACCAGGCAGAGCCAGGTGAGCCTCAGCCCAGCCCTCTGGCTCCCCAACCAGTCCGGTCTCCCCAGTTCCATGCTGCGTGGCAGTTTCCAGCACCCTCAGAGCCATCCAGCCCGAGGTCTGTGCCCCTGGGAAGCAGTGAACCGGGAGCCCTGCAGAGCAAAGGAAGGACACTCCCAGGACAAAGGACACTGCAGGGCTCTGAGTGTGTACATCATAGCACATCCATCCCAAGGCCTAATTGAGACATTTGCTTGGAGTGTCCTGAAAATCTAGGGCAGATGTGGTGCTCTGAGCGTCAGAGCCACCCGCCGCGGACACCCCGCTGAGACCAGGGACTGATGCCTGTTCTCTGGAACTTGGACCAGCCAGAGGGAAGCTGGTTCTCACTAATAGGATTATATATTTTTTAAATGGCCCTTGTGTATTGCAAGGAGACTGAGTACTAAAATGCCAGAAAGGAAGACACAGTAAAAAAAGAGACCATCAGCCCATTTCTGCAGGAATCGTTCAGCACCAGGATAAAAATCCCCTGTGGATTTCACCCCCAGGCACCCGCTAGGCTGAACCAGGAAGGTTGGAGTTGTGTTCCAGTCTATCTCAGCCTTTGAGGCCCCCTTGACTCTTGGGGTAGGGATGAGGGTGGGAGGCTATGTGAGCCCTGTTTCTCAGACTCCTTTCTCCTGGAACCCCACAGTGCTCTCACGGTGCTGGGGGTCAGAAGAACTGGGTTCAGTCCTGGATGGACATATTCCCAGCTCAGCAGATGTGAGCAAGTTGCCCTCCCACCCCCTTCAATTTCATCCTCCGTCCTCTGCCCTGAAACAGCACCCAGCTGTGGTGAAGCTCCAGTGATGCAGAGGCTACAAATGGGCATCCATTCCTGGGCGTGAGCAAGGCCACATGGGTTTTGCCCAATCAGCATTTCTTTTTAAGTTTGTCTCCAACTAATTTCACATAAACATCTGGATTTCTGGCTTCTCTTGAAAAATCAGAAGATCTGGCCACACAAGGTTGACCTTCCCATGTGGTCACAACGGGCAGTAGCTGAGTGACAGCTTGCCTGTTTCCCCAGTGCCACCCATTCCTGACTTCCTGTACCCAGCCAGCTTCACTCCTTTATATTACCTCCTTCACACTTGAATTTGAGACCCCTGATTTAATGCAATAGATATGAAAAGTCTTTGGGGGAAGTCTACAGATTCTGGGCTTCATTATTATTAATGGAATTTCTGGATCCTACTATTTGGCTTTGACCTTGGGCAGGTCTCTTGGGCTCTCTGGGCTCTGGTCTCCTCCCTATCTGTGAAATGAGAGTGAGCTCTTCTAGGGGGCTCCAGGAGCATTTCCAGCTTTGACCCTTGGACTGCCTCTGGGAGCTGGTCTTGCAAACTTTTCTCTTCAATAGCAGTCCAAGAGCCTCTTGACTACTTAGGTTCTGCCATAATATTGGTTAAAGGGAGGGAGACAGGGAAAGGGGAGAAGCTGTTTGAGTCTCCCTGGGTACCAGTCACTGAGTCTCTGTCTCTCTTAACCCACCCACCCATCTACTGCTCATAAGACAGAGCCAGGCTCTGAAGCCAGGAAGAGTGAGCCTAGGGGTAGGCCAGCCCAGGGGTAGGACTGCATGTTGGTTCTGATGACAGAAAGCATGTAAAACACTGTCTTCCCCTGACTATACTTTCTCTTTTTTTGTTGTTTTTTTTTTCACCACTGTTTCTAATGTATTTTTATTAAAGTCTTAACAAACATCATGCCAATGGTTGGGGGTAGGGGTGCAATGGCAAGGCATTGTTCTCCATTTCACCCACAAATTCCAAAATTTCACTTCTTTCTGCCAACCCTCAACTCAATCCCAGGCCAAATCTGGACTTGGCACTTGGGCTTGCCCGCAACATTGCTCTATTGGATGCTATCTCCCCATATGCAAGGTGTCTTCCTGGCTTTCTCAGCTCAGCCTGCCCACTCTCCTCCCTATCTGCCCCTGTTTCTGTTAATATCACCTGGCCCATCAGAAGCAATCAAAAGTGGTTGATTGAATGAAACAAAAGCAGCACATCCTGGTGCCTTCATCCTCTTGTTATTCAGTTGCTCAGTCGTGTCTGACTCTTTGCAACCCCATGGATTGCAGCACACCAGGCTTCCCTGTCCTTCACTATCTCCCAGAGTTTGCTCAAACTCATGTCCATTGAATCAGTGATGCCATCCAACCATCTCATCCTCTGTTGTCCCCTTCTCCTCCTGCCCTCAATCTTTCCCAGCGTCAGGGTCTTTTCAGTGAGTCAGCTCTTCATATCAGATGGCCAAAGTACTGGAACTTCAGTTTCAGCATTAGTTCTTCCAGTGAATATTCAGGATTGATTTCCATTAGGATTGACTGGTTTGATCTCCTTTCTGTTCAAGGGCCTCTCAAGAGTCTTCGGCAGCACCACAGTTCAAAAGCATCAGTTCTTTAGCACTCAGCCTTCTTTGTGGTCCAACTCTCACATCCATGTATGACTACTGGAAAAACCATCACTTCGAAAATATAGACCTTTATTGGCAAAATGATGTCTCTGCTTTTTAATGTGCTGTCTAGATTTGTCGTAGCTTTTCTTTCAAGGAGCAAGAGTCTTTTAATTTTATGGCTGCAGTCACCATTTGCAGTGACTTTAGAGCCCAAGAAGATAAAGGTCTGTCACTGTTTCCATTTTTTCCCCATCTATTTTCCATGAAGTAATGGGACCAGATGCCATGATCTTAGTTTTTTTGAATTCTAAGTTTTAAACCAGCTTTTTCACTCTCCTCTTTCACCTTCATCAGGAAACTCTTTAGTTCCTGTTCACTTTCTGCCATTAGGGTGATGTTATCTGCATATCTGAGGTTATTAATATTTCTCCTGGCAATCTTGATTCCAACTTGAGCCTCATCCAGCCCCAGCATTTTGTAGGATGTACTTAGCATATAAGTTAAACAAGCAGGGTGAAAATATACAGCCTTGACGTATTCCTTTCCCAGTTGCTCCAAACTAATTCTCCACTTGCTCCAAACTAATTCTCTTTCATTCTGTAGACACACAGATTATTTCATCTCTGTACACCTCCATGCTTTAGTGGGTGCAGTTCCCTCCAGCTGGAGTGTATAATCCTGTTGTCAAAGTCCTCTGCATCCTTCAAGACCTACTTAGCTCCAGTACTACTTTGGTGGTGTCTTCTCTGATCCCCGCAACAGCCTTTACCATGCCCTCTCTTGGGCACCCACAACACTATTAACCATCTCCTCTGTTTTAGCTATTTGTTTCACATAAAAGATTTTGATCGAAAGTAACAGAAGACACAACTCAGGCTGAGTTACACTATGAAAAGCTTAAGATACTGGTTTAATTTTTCAGTGAGTCTGGTGGCTCTACCCTGCTCTTTTAATGAGGTTCATTTCAATGGTAGCTTCCTTCCCTCATCAAAACAAAACGACCACCGCCATTCCAGGCTTCACAGTCCAAATGTCCCACGAGTCACAGGAAGTCGGCTTCCATACATGTTTGTCCCTATTCCATGCTGATTGGGTCTCTCTTGTGCCAATCACTGTAGGCTGGGGGAATGCTGCATGTTGATTGGCTTAGACCAACCTGGTTCCCTCCCTCAAGTTGGAGCAATTCACCCAAACCACGAAGTGGAGCAATGGAGGAAGCTTGGGAAGACACAACAGTGCCTACAGGGCTTTGTAAATGTCTCCCCAAGGAAACAATAATCTCCATGAGCTCAGGGGCTGACTCTACTTCATCTGGGGGCTCCTCCTTCCTTAGAGCCCAGCATGGTGCTTGGCGCCAGAGACACAGGTATAAATATTCCTTGATTTGAACACCCTTCTGTCCCATAAGATGATAACTCTGGGGCCTGGGTGCTCTGTCCTCTGGCCTCCAAAAATGACAGTGACGGCTGGCAGATGACTGTGAGCACTAATACTGATGTTCACAAGAGTAGAGTTCTGCTACCCCAATTTCAGCCTCAGAACGGGGCTTCTAGAAACATGTGGCCACCGACCTCTACTGAAGATTTGAGAAAGAGAAACCTGGGATAAAGAGGCTTGAGATTAGACCCCAGGTATTGTCCATTCACTTGCTCACTCACCTGCTCACTGTATTGATGCCTGTTTTGCATTGCCTCCTCAGCCCCCTGCCCCTGATGGAAGGGGACAGACTGTGTGACTATACCCTGCCTGCCTCCACCCATCATGACCATTTTTGATTGATTGCAATTAATCATTTCATTGGTTTTCAGTGGGGTTATACTATTCCTGAAGAGGTATTTGGAAAATGGGGGGGGGGGGCTTGTCTTCTATTTTAGTTGTGAAAGTGAAAGTTGCTCAGTCATGTCCCACTCTTTGTGACCCCATGGACCATACAGTCCATGGAATTCTCCAGGCCAGAATACTGGAGTGGGTAGCCTTTCCCTTCTCCAGGGGATCTTCCCAACCCAGGGATCGAACCCAGGTCTTCCACATTGCAGGCGGATTCTTTACCAGCTTTTAGTTGTGAGCATACATTAAAATACTAAAATACACCCAAAGGAAAATTATATCTTTTAAATTTTTCTCTCTTTTTTTGGTTTGGAGTATTTTAGTAATTTTTTAAAATATGTATCTGCAAATGGGTTAAATTGTATATGAATTTTATTGCAAGATAGCAAACCCCTTACAAAATGTGTTACATAAGGGTGCATTGGCAGAGGACTTCTACCTCTGGCTGAGTGGAGAGATAGTAAATCCTCTCCCCAAAAAGCAATTATAAAGTTGGGCAAAATTGATCAAAACAACCATGCAGCACTCTGGACATCAACCAAAGGCACATAACAACTGGAGCAATATCTGTGCTTGGAAACTGGAAATTTGGGCAGTAACCGTGAGGATCTGTATCATGCTAGCCTGAGTCTTCTCCTATTCCTCTCCTCCCAGCTCAGTCAGAATGGAGTTCCCACCAGGGTGGGGCAGTTTCCCTGGTTTGGTTAAAGGGGGCTCAGTGGAATTTGATCAGTGAGTAGCACTCACTCTTGGCAACCTTATCGGTTTAAGGGAAAATCTCCAAGTCAGAGAAACATGAATACCAGCAGTTCCACTGGACCAAGTTTGCAATTGTGATTGGGCATATATATTTCTGGCTAAAGCTGTATGCGTGTGCCACCGAAACTAGAAGAGACGGATCAAGCCACAGACTCCTGGCCAACCCTGAGGCTGTGCATGTGTGCAAAGGAGACAGGAAATAGCCCAACAGAAAGTAAAAGACAGGGAACATGTGAAAATGGCCTGAATGTGCTCCTGAGATAGGCTGCTTCTAAAAAGGTTTCCCAGTAACCCTTGCCTCTAAAATCAGTACCACTCCTTTGGGTGTAGTCTGAACATAGTGACTTGCTTCTAATAAACAGAACATAGGAGAAGTGATGTATGTCACTTCCAAGGCTAGGTTATAAAAAACTAACTTCTTTCTTGCTCTCATTCTCTCTTTAGTTCTTCTTCCTTGCTGTTCTGATGAAGCAAGCTGCCATGTTATAAACTTCCTTATGGAGAAGCATATGTCACAAGGAACTGAGGGTATCCTTCTGCCAACAGCCAGCAAAGGAAGAACCCAGTTCACTGGACTGCAAGAATCCCAGTCCTGCCAACAACCAAATGAGGAGCTTTGAAGTAGCTCCATTCCCAATCAAGGCTTCTGGGCCAAGCAACCTGGTCAACACCTTGATTTTAGCTTGAGTCAGAGGACACAGCTAAAGTGTACCCAGACTTCCGACCCATAAAAGCTGTACAATAGTAATGTTTTTGTTTTAAGCCACTGAACTTTGGTTATGTAGCAACATGATAACTGATACAGCTCTCCTACCCAGACATAAACTTATCAACAGAGGACAGAAAATTGGGATGTTTGAGCACAACCTCTGTCCAATCAGACATGCAGATATATACACAGAGACAATGCTTTGGAAGCTAGATTTAAATATAAAAACAAGAATATAAAAATTTTAATCAAAACTTCACAGGTTCACACCATAGGGAAAACAGGATCCCAGACAAGAATTGTCTGATTAGTAGAGCCTGGAGAAGTTATTTTAAAAATAATCAAATGAAAAAGCAGCAACAATAAACCTGGGGTGAGGGTAGAGGTGAATCAGAATCCAAAGTTGCTACTATATTCCTTAATGTCCAATTTTCAACAAAAAATTACAAGTTAAACAAAAAAACAGGAAAGTGTGAACTGTTCTCAGAAAAGCAACTGTCATATAAACTTTCTCTGAGCAGTCCCAGATGTTGATAAGACTTTCAATACTTATTAAAATATGGCCAAATAACTAAAGTGAAGCATGTCTTAAATTTTAAAGTATGGTAATAATGAATCAACAAAGAGGGATTCTAAATAGAAAGAGAGAAATCATTTTTAAAGTGAAATTCTGGACTTGAGAAGTATAATTGAAAAGAAAATCACACTAGAGAGACTCAACAACAGATTACACATGGCAAAGGAAAGAAGATTGATAGACTGATAGAAATTATCCAGTCTGAAGAACAGAGAAAACAACGACTGAAGAAAAATGAGCAAAGCTTTAGAGACTAAGAGGACAACATTAAGCATGGGCATCTAGAAGTAGAGAAATGGACAGAAAAAAATAATGGGAAAAAATGGCCAACATCTTCCAGAATTTAATGAAAGACATTAAATACATATCAAAAAATTCAACAAATCCCACATAGAATAAATATAAAGAGATTCACACTTGGACTCATCATGGCAAACATTTGAAAGACAAAAACAGAAAAATCAGCAAGAGAAAAATAACATACGTAGGGGAGCAACCACCTGACTAACAGCTGACTTCCTGTAGAAAACAGTGGAAGGCAGAAGACAACAAAATGATGAGTCAAAGTGCTGCTTAACCGTTAACCAAGAATTCTGTTATACAGCAAATCTTTTTTTCAGAAATGAAGACAAAAATATAGACATTTCCACATATACAAAGACTAAAGATTTTGCTGCTAAAATTCTAAAAATATATTATAAAGCAAACGAATCCAGATACAAAAGATTACATATATATGACTTTATTTATATAAAATTCCAACAGACAGAACAAATCTATGAAATTAAAAGTCAGGGTAGTGTTTACCATTGGAGGGAGGTAGTGACTAGCAGGGGCCATGGGGGGTTGGAATTCTGGAGCACTGGTTATTTAAGATTCTGGCACATTTCTGCATGTAGTTTAAACAAATAAAATTTACTAAAACAAAAAAGGAAGCTTGGCCATGTCACTCCCTCCCCCTGTTTGAATCACTTTTCTTTTCCCTTTGCTTCCCTTTCCTTTCCAGACTCAGCAAAACAGTGACCTCCAAGGTGCTGCCTGGTCTGGCCTCTGTCCACCTCCCCAGCATCGTTTCTCACTACCTTGTAATCTAGTGAGGGAGGAAAGGACCAGGCCGAGCTGACTCCATCTTGAAAAAGAAGGAAACTCCATCTTGCACTTTCAGTGAGCTTTGGACTATGTGCCTAATAGCCATGGGGATAACTACCTACAGCTGAACTGGCCTCCCAGACTGATAAACACCAGATTCCATACCAAAATTTCCCATCGCCAAAAAGAATGTGATAATCCCCTATGTAGTCAATCACCTTTGTAATCTTTATGGCACCCATTGATGTAGGCTACAATGTACAACCAGCTGACCCTTCTGATTATGAATCATGGCTGTAACCCGATTGTATCTCCCTTTAACACTTTCCAGGCTAGGTTTAAGGAATTCGGGGATGTGGGCTTGAGCAGGACACTTAAGGTATATAAGGTTTTCACAAAAGTCAGTAGGGGTCCCTGGCTAAGTAGAGACTCTGCTTGGGCCTGCTGGTGTAATAAACTGCAAGCCACTATTGGCATCGTCCTACTGAATGAGTTTGTTTCCCAGAGCACATGGCTACAACACTAGCTACCTTGGCCTTCTGCTATTGTGCAAGTGTTCCCTGCTTATAGCCTGCCACAGGGCCTTTGCACATGCTCGACCTCCTGGTCCAGAGACCCATTAAGCCAGTTTACCCTTTAACTTCAGCCACTCCCCAAGTGTGATCCACCCAACCCATCCAAGTCTAGTTCTTTTGTTTAGTTCTTAGAATTATATTTCTTTCCTTCAGAGTACTCCTTTTCATTTGTCCTTATGGATTCACAGAGTAATTATTGAACTGCTGTCTTTCCCACTAGCCCATATGTTTTAGGAGTCCTGATGATGTTTTAATCTTGCCTTGTATCCCCAGCACCATGCTGGCATATAGTAGGCATCTGATATCTATTCAATGAATATAAAAGTAATTAAGCCAATATAACTCTCCATTCTAATTAGAGCACATTGTGGAAAGCTTACCAAACTAAAAAATTTAGATTTTTGTATAAGCTTCAGGGAGCCACTGAAGGTTTTTGAGGAGATAGGTGAGTTGACCATTGTTTTAGGAAGATCTCTATGGAAATGGAGGTGGAGAGCCCATGCTGGAGGCTGTGGCAGAATCCAGGAGATGGACAGTGCCTAAAGAGGGACAGGATCCACATGGGGAAGCCAACAGTCTGCTCCACTCTGACCCCCACCGACAGCCTGGCAGTGACCTCACAATCAGCCCCAACACTGCCCTTTATGCTCACGTATATGTTCATGTCTAGAGGAAAACACCCTACCATCTGAGTCATCCGGACCAGCAACCAGAGGCAGAGGGTTCAACAAAGTTAGAGTGTGCCACCTTCCTGCCCAATGCAGGCCCAGGGCTCCACGATGACAGAGCAGTCAGAGGACCTGAAGAACTCCCTGCCCACAGAGAGGAAGCTCGTGTGGCGGACGGCCGAGGAGAGGCGGATGTCAGACCTGACTCGAGTGTTGGAATGGCTGGAACGGAGGCAGGGGAAGAAGAAGCAAGATCTCCAGGTGGGTACTGTCAAAGAAAACCTGCAAGGAAGGCTTCAGGCAAGGCGACTGAAGCCCGCTGTAATGGGGCGAGGGGCGGGTTTGCAGCTCGGGGGTTGAGCCCGTAGAAGTAGAAGAGTGCTGGAGGGCGTGGGGGAGGTTGTCCTGGGATCAGGTCGTCCCTGTTTGCTAATGATCCCCATGTAGTTAAGCTCCTACCCTGCCACAGAGACTGTGAGGTGGCGATGCTATCTTTCTTGATGTTAGCATTTCAAAGGATGGCTCTCTGCATGCTTGTGCTCAGTCATGTCTGACTCTCTGCGAACCTGGACTGTAACCCATCAGGCTCCTCTAGCCATGGAATTTTCCAGGCAAGGATACCGGAGTGGGTTGCCATGCCCTCCTTCAGGGGATCTTCCTGACCCAGCATCTGGAGAAAACCATTCCTGGATCGTAAACCTGGGCAAGAGGCTGGGAGAAGATTTATATCTCAAAGGGGCAGAAAAGGAATTTACAAGCGCAAATTTTCTAAAGCAATTGTTCTAGGAAAGGGGAGGTCAAGGGTCTACTGTCAGGAAGAATCCCATCTAGTTTCACTGCGATTTCACTTCACGAGAGACATTAAAGCTGTCTCTGCCAGCGTTTCAGAAGGGCTGAGGGACAGTTGCTTCTAGGGTCTTGCTGATGTGTCCTTCCCATTGTCCCCAGGCATTTCCAGCCTCACAAGAGCCCCAGGGTCAAAGGGCATCTTCCACCTCCACTGTTCCCACTCTGACTCCTGATAACACAAAAAACCTCAGATGCTCAGTTGAGTCCAACTCTTTGGGACCCCATTTACCATAGCCTGCCAGGCTCCTCTGTCCGTGGGGTTCTCTAGGCAAGAACACTGGAGTGGGTTGCCATTCCCTCCTCCAGGGGATTTTCCTTATCCAGGGATCAGTTCCTGTATCTCTTCCATCTCCTGCATTGGCAGGCAGGTTCCTTACCAGTAGCGCCACCTGGGAACCTCTTCTCTTCAGCAGAACTTAAGTTTAACCGCCTGTCTTAGTCCATTTGGCCTGCTACAATCACATGCCATTAACCAGCTGGCTTAGAAACAACAGAAACTTCTTTCTTCCCAATTGAGAGGTTGGGAAGTCCCAGATCTAGGTGCCAGCAGATTTGATATCTGATGAAGGCCCGCTTTGTGGTTCATAGATGGCTGCTTCTTGCCATGTTCTCGTAAAGAGGAAGAGACAGGAGTGCTCTCCAGGGCCTCTTTTCTAAGGTCCTAATCCCATTTAGGAGGGCTCCACCCTCATGACGGCACCATCTCCCGAAGGCCCCACCTCCCCAACATTATCACGTTAGGAATTAGGATTTCAACATGTGAATTTAGGGGGAGGGGGGCACATGAAACAGTCTGCAACACCACTTTTCTCTCTTTCTCCAGGAACAAACAGTTTTGCCCCAGTTTCCCCCAAGTTTCCCTTTGGTCCCCTCATCTACAGAAAATCAAGCCATACCCTTGGAAAGTGGTCTCTTCAGCAGAGGAGGGCACCTGATCTTGACTCCTCGGCCCCCAGAGAAAAAAAGGGTGAAAATGGCATTACTAACAACAGTGATATCTTTCACTAAGCATCTGCTGTGTGCCAGGCCCTGTGCTTGGCATTGCAGTGAGTTGTCTGGTCAATGCCCCCAGCAAGGCTACCTGGGCAGACACTGACATTACCCACTGGCTGAAGGATAAGGAAGCTGAAACGAAGAGGAAAAATTTGCTTGAGCTCACAGAGCCAGTGAGGGTCTAAGCCAGGGCACAAACTCAGACACACCCAGTCCCCAGCTCATGGGCTAGCAGGCCCACCCCCCACACACACCTTTGTCACCGCGTGTCCTTTCCTGCTTCTCCCAGTTCATCGGCCCCTGCCTTTCAGGGGAGCTTCCATTTCGGTTATGTGTTTATCATTATAGTCATTTACTGAGGGTGGCTCAGATAGTAAAGAATCTGCCCATGATATAGGAGACCCAGGTTCGATCCCTGGGTTGGGAAGATCCCCTGGAGAAGGGAATGGCAACCCACTCCAATATTCTTGCCAGGGGAATCCCATGGACAGAGGAACCTGGCAGGCTAGTCCACAGGATCGCAAACAGTCAGACATGACTGAGCGACTAACACATAATCAGAGCGATCTGGAGTGCTAGCTTCATCAGATAACACATAAACACATCTGAAAAACATATTTTACTCTAAGGAGTTAGTGATTTACCTACCCTACCAATTACCCCTTGTTTTGGGGGGAAGGTGTTAGGGCTTGACTGCTGGGCTTCTCAGAACTCAGTTACAGAAATCTTACTCACGCCTTTGATGAATATACTTGATCCCATCTCTTCCAGCTAAGCTTATATTCTAATAATGTTTTCACAGCTGTAGCTTCTATGTGGCTTTTCTTGTAAATAATTTTGGACCCAGAAAGGGAACAAATTTACTTTCAAAATACAATTAAATCTTCAAGCATCGTTACCCTTTCCAGAGGCATTTGGATTTTGAAAGAAGCTCCTGAGAGAGAGGGTGATGCTTCCATGGCAGGTCTCAGATGGCAGGCGGCAGGGGACCCTTTAGTGAAGACAGTTGCAGGGCGGGCTCTCTGTGCCCTTGTCTCCCTTCTCCTGGCAGTCCAGGCTTTTCCCCACTGTAACCTCTGGGTTATAGTCTACCCAGAGGGCTGTGCGCCTTGTGAACATTTGTCATAAAAGAAGAGCCCTGAGGTTTAAGGTCTCGGGCACAGGGGCCATCAAGTCAGTTTCTGCGGCAGTTTCCTGATGGGTCTGGGGCACCAAGTCAGTTCCACTAAGCTTCCTTCAAAAGAGAGGTCTGTAGCTACTCGGGCAGCTGGTGAAGAGAGGTTGAAGGTTGAGAGGGGAAGGAGGGAGGAGGGCCACTCTCTGAGTAACTGGACTTAGTTTCTCTCTAATCAACTAAGAGTATCAGCCCTGGACCCAGCTTGCACCCCTTCCCCTCTTAAGCCCCACAAGACCCTGAAGGTGACTAGTACCCACTTCTCAGATGGTCTTTGGACCACTTCCTTCCACACGCCCAGACTGGCTTATCAAACCCCTCCTTCCATTCACAACGTGCTGCTAACAATCAGGGAGCGATAAGCACTTCCCCACAGTAAATCATTATTTCCCACCGTAACCCTATGAAGTAGCTTCTGCTACCATCCCCGCCCTCAGACACAGAGAGCTGTCCTTTGCTCAAGGTCACTTGGCCATTCAGCCATAGAGCAGGATTGCAAGCCAGGCCGTCAGCCCTGAGACCGGTCTCAGTCATCTCAGCACAACCCTCAGACCTCCAGCATACCCCAAGAGGAGATCCAGTCAGTTCAGTTTCCCTGCTATGCTCCAGCACCTCAAGTCTACCGATTAAGGATGGGCTTGGATGCACCTTTGTGGGCCCCTCCCCTCCTGGGCCCCGATGAAACTTACTAATGAAACTTATTCTTTTACCGGGTTCTCCTGGAGCTGTGAAAGTCAAGCATACATGCCTCGAATGGACTTGTTGCACTTACCTGGCCTTCCATTTTCCCACCAGGCAAACAGGAGCATCCAGGGAAAGAGAAAAGCAGGAGGAGTTGTGAAGACAGCTCCAGGAGGACAAGATTGGATGGGGGTGGGGTGAAGAGAGGAAGGAGCACCCCGGCTGGGCTCAGCTCTGGGCCCAGAGGGAGCACCCTGGCTGGCCTCGAAGACTGGAGGTCATGTAGGGAATTGGCAGCTAGCAAAGCCTTTTGAGGACTGCAAGGAATTCCTCCCAGGCTGGAGAGTGGGGCCCTCCTGTGGAGGGTGACAGGGAGCTAGTGATGGACTCTGAAGTGGAGAGGGACAGCCACGCCTGGCGTTGGAAGGTCATCTTTCAGGTAGTGTGATGAGGACACCAGCTGTGTCTGGAGGCAGAGGGGCCACAGTGGGGAATGGTAGGATGAGAGTAGCTGCTAGGACTGGGTGGTCCTTCCCCTCTGTGGGGCGCAGGGCTGGTCTGTGCCCACTGAGGCGGCCACAGGGCTTTTCTCCCTGTTGTTTCAGAAGAACAAAGCCAAGGTGGTGACAGGTTTGCGAGACCCTGCAAAGGAAGAAAAGAAAACCAGAACTGCCCTAAAGCATCAGGGCATCCGCCACAGGAGCCAAGGGAATCAACAGGTGGCCTTCTCTGAACAGGTGACACCACCCTGCCTACCCCAGCCCCTCCACATGAAGGAGGGGGTGCCCACTCTGCCCTTGCACAGAATTGGCTACTTTTTCTTTCAAATGTGGGGCTCTAAAATTCATCCCTGCCACACACTAGCACCCACATAGATCACCCACCCCCTCCAGCCAGCCAGCTCCCACCCAACGCACTGCGCAATCCCAGTGGGAAGACCTGTGCTCCTGCGGTATGGCTCATTCTTCCTGGGTACCACCTTCCTCCCCTAAGCCACTCAGGAGTGCCATTGGAAAGGGGGGACCACCAGCGATGGCTGTGGTTTCCAGGGTCCCTCATGAGCTCGGGACAGAAGAGAGAAGTTGATGAGCAGACACCAGTGTGCGCTCCGGTCCCAGGGACCCAGCACCTAGAGTCAGCCGCTCCTTGGTTCCCCCTCATCTGCCCTTCAGCCAACCCTTGAACTCACTCCCTGGGGGATAAAGAAGCAGAGACAGAACCCATTCTCTAGCCTGTCACATCTCTCCAGATCTATTCCCAGGCCCCAGGGCAAAACTCCAAGAAGGATGATGAAACCTCTGTCCTGTACCGAAGGCTCTACAGAGTGGAAGCAAAGGGAAAACGTCTCAGCAGCCTGACCCCGAGCACCAACCCCAAGGACACACCCAGGAAATCCGGTAAGGGAAGCACCTCGGTGGGGGGATGCCAGAATTGTCCTCGCCATTGCCCTCCTAACAGAGGGGCCAGAAGATGGCACCACCCTTAAGGCAGCACCATCTATGTCAACCCCACTTCTGTGGATGAAGAAATCCCCATGACTAGGGATCACAGCATCAGGGGGTGTGACCTGGACAGGAGACAAGTGGGTGTCAAGCCTCAGCTGGCACCTAGGGAGAGGGAGAGTTTCTTCTCAGGAAGCTAGTATCATGTCCCCTGGGTTCCTGAAGGTGTTTTGGTGACATCACCCTCATGTCCGAACGATCTAACTAGTTTAGATACTGTGACAGTGTCAAGGTGCTACAGAAGGTGCCACAGCTGCTGGCCTGAACCCTGCCAGGTGATGCTAGTACCCAGGAAGAAGCGGGCTTGGGCTGTGCCAGATACTTATTACCAGGACTGACTGTGTTTGAGTCCCAGCCCCACCGATGGACACCAAACTCAGAGTTGTATAATCCCAAGCAAGCCACTCCATCCATGGGGTCTAGTTTTGACATCCGCAGAATTCGACAATTACACAACCAGCCCCACAGTATAGTGTGGTATTTTAGCAAGTCGAGGCACAGACCACACTCCGCCAGACGCAGAGTAGATGCTCAACAGATGTTAACACGGGGCTGCGTGCAGGCTCGGTTGCTCAGTCGTGTCCGACTCTTTGTGACTCCGTGGACTGTAGCCCGCCAGGCTCCTCTGTCCATGGGATTCTCCAGGCAAGAATACTCGAGTGGGTTGCTATTTCCTACTCCAGGGAATCTTCCCAACCCAGGGATCGAACCCACGTCTCCTGCACCTCCTTCATTGCAGGCAAATTCTTTACTGCTGAGCCACCTGGGAAGCATATGGTACTTTTATGTAAACATTTTGCTAACATTCTCAGGTGGGCTGTGTTGGAATAACAGATGCATTTATTGTACTTGGCCTCTTGGGATGGAGGTGTATGTTAAAAAAAAAAAAATTCTGGACGGGATTTCCAATTAGCTCAAAGGAAGAGGGGCAGAGCCTTGGAGTAGGGGTTGCCAGTTCTCCTGTGCTAATTGCCCCCACTCTGACCAACAAAAAACTCCTTATTTCTTTATCATTTAATGCACCAAAGCCATTGTAACCAAACTGTGGTTACTTGCCAGTTAGAATTAAATATGATTGGCTCTAAATGCAACGCGAGATCCAGGACTGAATCCTAGACTAGTTATTTAGCGAAAGAATTGGTGAAATCCATAAAAAAATCCTGTAACACGCTCATGTTAATCTCTCATTCCTGGCTTATGCAAGATGTTAACATTAGGGGGAGGATGTATAGAAGCTGTCTGTAAGAGTTGTCTTTGCAACTCTTCTCTTCCATAAATCTAAAAGTATTCCAAAATAAAAAGTTTATTTAAAACAGAAATGTAAGGAGTTCGACTTATGCCCTATTGGAAGCCCCACCCCTTTCCCAATTTTCCCATCGTTTTTGGTGTCTTGGCCCTGCCGGGAGGCTGAGCACCTGTGGATCTCACCTCCAGGACTATTTCCTTCTCCCTGCTCTCTGCCAACCCAGACAGGAAACACATCCCTTCTCCCCAGACCTCTCACATGAAGCCATTGCGTGTCAGCAAACTTTACTGAAGGTTGGGGGCAACAAAGGTAAATAATTACATCACAGACTTACACAGCAAACATATTAGAAGTCTATTATGACGCCCTCTCGCTCTTCAAAGTCTTTTGTCCCCTGCCATCAGGAGATTTCCCTGATGGCTCCATTTCCTGCAGGGGTGGTTTCCAGATGTTTTGCTCAACTCCAAGACTAGGACCAGGGTCAGACAAGCTAGGCACCCAGGACACAAAATTTAAGAAGGTGGTCTCTCTCGGGCGCCAACCCTGCCCTTTCATGAGCCTGAGAGCAAACACTGCCTTTAGCTTCGCCCCCTGAGCACCTTGTTCGTCTCCCTCTAGTCCTGGTTCTGCCCAGCTCTCCCTCTTCTCTCTTTCCTCTCCCTTCTCCTCTGTCCTCTACCTTCCCTGCCCCACACATTCCCATTGCCTTCTTACCTCAAGGGATCACTTTGTTCCACTGTCTCATTCCACACTCAATGTAGTCTGTGAAAGAAAAAAGTATTTTTTTTCAATGTAGTCTGAAAAAAAAGATATTTTCCTAAACAAAGGCAGTTCCTTCCCTAAGAGAAACTCTCACACAGTCGATTAATTTCTTCCGTCTCACTGCACAGGATGCCAAGCAGGGCAGGCTGACCTACCCGCCCTTTGGTCCCCTGCGGGGCCTCCTGCATCTGTCTGCCCAGCCCTGTCCCCCACAAACCCACCCTGCCGGCGAGCGTGCGGCCCTCTCCAGATGTAATACAACCGATGGCCACTGGGGGTCAGCAGGTGCTCACGCAGACAAGCGGGCCGTTGTTCACAGGCATCCAGCAACCACCTGGGCATCCACGGGTGGCACCAGGACTGAGTCAGGGCTGAGTCTGGGCACAGCCAGGGGTACGTACTGTGAAAGCTGTCAGGGGGCCTGAAATGAGTGAGCAGAATCTGGTTTGGAAGTCAAGATCAAAACAAAGCAGCCTCTAGGAAGGATGTAGAGGCAGTTAAGGGCTATGGCAAAAGTCTAAGAAGGATAAGTGTGGATCAAGAAAAAGCATTCTTGTAAAAAAAATTTTTTTAACTTTATATTGGAGTATAGTGGATTAACAATGTTGTGATAGTTTCAGGTGGATAGCAAATACATATATGGGGACACAGGATACACATACAGGGATTCAGCCATACATATACATGGATCCATTCTTCCCCAAACTCCCCTCCCACCCAGGCTACCACATGACATTGAGCAGAGTTCCCTGTGTTGTACAGTAGGTCCTTGTAAGTCTTCATTTAAAAAATAGCAATGTGTACCTATCGATCCCAAACAAGGAGAAATATTCTAGCCAGAACATCTCTTACTAACCTCCCTCAGCCCCACTCAGCACCCAAATAATTGGCGTCATTTTCAAGAACCAGCTGTTTTAGCTGTCTTGTCCACCAATTCTATCTGTGTAGTTTCCTCTCCTGCACATCCTATTATCAACTTAGCCTGTGTAGATTTCTGCAGCTCTCCATGATACTCTGCCCTGTAGATTGAAGCAAAATTGCCTATTCTCTCTCCTCAACTGAGGGAAATGGCTAGATTCCTGTCTAGGTTTTCTCTACCCATGCAGCAACCCTACAGCATCTTCCAGCCATCAGCTGGACTCACTCCTTCTATTTCATTTTCTAAAGGATCACTGCCCTGTATTGCCAACGTCTGAAAAATGCCATTTCACCTATCAGGCCCCAATGTTTAATTGCTTGAGATGGAAAGATAAATCTAGCTCCTGTTACCACACCTCGGCTGAAAGCAGAAATCTCAGATTGACCTTTCCAAAACACAGTCCCAATTGAGTGCAATCATAAGAGATGGAAAAAGTTCACGAAGTTGGATCTGAATTCTTAAAAGGTGACTGTGGCTGAGGGCCACTAAAAGATGCTGAGAAAGCATTGGGAACACACTTGCAAAGTAAATCTTGACGGAGTCTGAGCATCTAGGCTAAGAAAATGGAATTCATCTGGCTTTCTCTTCTTTCCCACCTATGCTCAGGGCATTCTTGTCAGTGCCAGGCAAGGGTGTATTCCTAATGCAGAGGGTTGGGGTGCAGTTACCCCCTCTGTCTCTGGGTGATTATAGAGTCAACCCCTGGAGTCCCAAACACAGCTCACTGGAAATGGAATGTATTTGTTCAGCCATAGACTCAGAAATACGGGACATTTTGTCCAAGAGGGAAGCCAGGACAGGCCCCCAGAAAAGGGCACTGATAACCTGGGTTCACGTTTTCCTGGCATCTTGGTCACATGACTTAATCCCTCTGACCTTCCACTTCCTTATTTGATCAATGGGTGTGATATGGTTGTGAGACTGTAGTGCCCCCTCCCTAGAAAGCCTTTAGAAAACTGCCTGAAACATGTTACTTGATAAATGTTAGCCAATATGTATAACTCTCATTACCATTCATTTTAGTACTCATCTTCCCTGCATGAGACCTACTTTGATCCAGAAGAGGATCAAATGTCTCCAGAAAGTCCAGGCCCTTTCGCCAGGGGATTTCCACTTGTGTCAATGAAGATGTGTACCTCACGAGTCTCCTGCAACATGGGACCAATTTCCACCAGGCATAAACAGACAGCTGATGCCGCCCGGCCCCATCACTCTCTCAGGGGCCAGCTGTCAGTTCAGAGAGCTGTGGGGGACACAAAGACCCCAGTTCAGCCACGGACTCATTGGGAGACCTTGGGCAAGTCAGAGCCTCTCTCTAGGCCATTGTCCCTCCATTTATATTATAGAATGTCTAGACTTCCTCAGACGTGTTCTGGTAAAATTTCTGTGTTTTATTCTTGAATTCTTGTAAGTTTACAGGAAGAACAACTTACTTACAAAGAAAAAGTCAGATTAGCATCAATCTAGAAATGCCACATATAGACTACTGATTATTACAGCCTCACAATCCTATTCTTAGTCCATATATAAGTTACTGTTAGGGTGAATGAGAGATATTTGCAAAGTCAGAAACATTTAGGGAGTTTCTCAGCCACTTATTCATTTATCTAAAGAGAATACTCTAGAAGAGAGCAGAGACATCAAATTAGGAAATAATGGGTTTAAAAATAAAAATCTTGATATGCACTTAAAATCATGTGTTTTAGAAAGAATGAGATGAGGTGGATTTAATGCTAAAAGAAACAACGGGGTAAAAGAGAGAGATTTTAAAATGCTAGAGAGAGTGAATAATAACCATAAACCTACACACACCAAAAAATAGTAGTTAAATAAACATTTAGAAATGCGAAGTAAGTCTGACAAAAATAGTTACAGTAGGAGATTGCAATATACCTCTTTCAAATAGATCAAATAGATAATTTCAGGAAGTGCCTAGAAGAATTTAACAATGCAATTAACACACCACAATTTTATATTTGAGTAGAGAACACACATTTTTATATGGCTAAAGCATATTCACCAAAAGAAAACTCTAACATTCAAAATAGTAAAGATTTTAGGGCCAGTTGCAGTCAATAATTAGAAATAAAATTAAAAGATAATCTCAACAAAAATTAAGAAACACACTTCCAAAATACCTTGATTTCAAAGATAAAAACTAAGGAATTAAGACTGTTTCATACCAAAATCTATGGGATGAAGACAAAATCTCCCATCCAAGTACTAACCAGGCCCGACCCTGCTTAGCTTCCGAGATCAGACGAGATCGGGCGCGTTCAGGGTGGTATGGCCGTAGACTGAAGACAAAATCTATGCCTAGAAGAAAATTTACAGCGAAAACTGAAAGCAATGGTTCTTGTCTTTATAAAACAAATAAAAATGCAATACTTTATTAATTTAATGACATAGAAGAAATAATTAATATGAAAAAGAGAATTCATCCATTCAATACCAACTAAGATGAATGAAATACAAAATTAAAAGTAGCTAAAAGGATAAGTCCAAAGCTAGCTTTTTAAAAAAACAAGTGACAAACAGTATGTATATCATGAGCCTTGTCAAAAGAAGAGTCAAAAATATACAATATTTTATATGAGAAAGGGTGCATAAGCAAAGATAAGAAATATGTTAAGTGAATTATAATGGAATGTTGGAGAAGACTCTTGAGAGTCCCTTGGACATCAAGGAGATCCAACCAGTCCATCCTAAAGGAAATTGGTCCAGAATATTTATTGGAAGGACTGATGCTGAAGCTGAAACTACAATACTTTGACCACCTGATGCAAAGAACTGACTCATCTGAAAAGACCCTGATGCTGGGAAAGATTGAAGGCGGGAGGAGAAGGGGTCGACAGAAGATGAGCTGGTTGAATGGCATCACTGATACAATGGACGTGAGTTTGAGTAAACTCCAGGAGTTGGTGATGGACAGGGAGGCCTGGCATGCTGCAGTCCATGGGGTCTCAAAGAGTTGGACACAAGTGAGTGGCTGAACTGAACTAAAACCCAACATAAATGAATAATTTCTTTTTATACTATGAATTATCAAATGGATATAATAAAGGGTGGGAAAGTTGACTAGAGCAATTCCTGAGGTAAAGATTGGAAGACGGTAGACACCTTCCCACTAAAAAGGCACCAGACAAATGGTTTCACGCCAAGTTCTACCTAACATTAAAAATCAAATAATCCCAATGTTACTTCAGCTATTTCAGGCTACATAAATATAGACATTTCTATTTTCTAATTTTCCTTGTTATGATTTTTAGATAAAGGTCTGTAATTTAAAAGTGCACACTTCATTTTCAAATACATATTTTTAAAGTATTTTTAATATGAATTTATCATTTTGATATTAATTACTCACTTAAATTCTTTCTTTTCTGCAATCACCCTCTGTGTTTTTTCCATCTTTTAACTATATTGAGGCTTCCAATGGCTAAGTCAAAGATCTCTCTTGGTAAATGTCATGTTGCACTTGAAAATATGTGGGTTATTTTTTAATATCTTTTGATATTGATGTCTAACATAATTCCACAGTGGTAAGAGAACAGATTCTGTATGATTCAGAATCAGTCATTCAGATTATGAAATTTTTGCACCTTGTTTTATGTCCCTGGATATGTTCCAGTTTATAGTCTCCTGGTTTATAGTCTATGGGAACTTTAATAGAATTTGTATCCTGCTATTGTGTGAAAATTGTATAAATCTTAATTATGTTGAATTGGTTCATAGTGCTTTTCAGGTCTACTATATCCTTCTACTTTTCTGTCTATTCACTCTATTAATTTTTGAGAGCTTGATAGTGAAACTTCAACTAAAAGTCTTAATTTATCTATTTAAAAAAAGAATTGTAATATATAGTAGAACCATATGTAACTTTGTTCTGTATTTTCCAAGTCTCCTGTAAATGTGTTACTATACTTTCATAATTTAAAAATAAGAAAATATAGATATTTCTGCATTAATTTGAAAAGCCACCATGCTGTATGGTGCAGGGAACCCAAAGCTGGTGCTCTGTGACAGTCTAGAGGGGTGGGATGAGGAGGGAGGTGGGAGGGAAGTTTGGGTGGGGAAAAGCATATGTACACCTATGGCCATTTCATGTTGATGTATGGTGGAAACCATCTCAATATTGTAGAGTAATTATCCTCCAACTAAAAATAAAATTTTAAAAAATAAAATATTAGGCAAAGCAGGCCAATCTCACAATAATATGGATGCAAAGTTATTTTTAAAATTTTAGCAAACAGACTTAATGTATGAAAATATGGCAAATATATCCATGTATGAAATGAATAATAAGCCATGATCAAGTAGGATTTATTATAGCAGCTTGCAAATGGTTAGGATATCAAGATATCTAATAACATGATTTATCAGTAAAGGAAAGCCATATCAGTATCAGTAGATGATAGAAAAGCAATAAACAGAGTCAATCATTTATTGCTAATAAAAACCTTATATAGACTAAGAGTAAAACTGCTGAATATTACAAAGCATTCTAAAAATTCTGGCCTACATCATTCTAAATGATGGAATGTTAAATCACTTTATTAAAATCAGGAACAAAATGAAGCATGACTTCTTTCATCATTATTGACATTGTTTTGGAGAGTGTCAAATGCAACATGTCAAGAAGAGTACATAATTTTTATAAATATTAAGGGGAATATATTTTCATTTTTCTCCTGATATGATTGTCTTTCTGCAGAACTCAAGAAATTCTAGGCCCAAATGCTCCTATATGGTGTGGCTGTTGGTGTACTAGAAAAACAAAAATTTTAACAGTAGTCTTTTCTCTATACCAGTCACACCAGTTAGAAATGGGAAGAAAATACTCTACTCGTACAAGCAAAAGTCTGTAAAATACAGAAGAGTATATTTAACAAGAAAATAATTAAGATTGCCAAGCTCTAGTCCCACCAGTATTTCACTCAGTACAAACTCCATATTGGGGTAGCATCAGACCCTCACTGTTTCATTTAATATGTGTGTGCCTTTGTGCACACTGTTCCTCCTGCTCAGCCATGCTGTTTCTCCTGCCTGCAATATTTTTCTCCCTTTTTATCATGTGACAAACTGTTTATCTTTTAAAACCCCAGTTCAAAGTTGAACTCCTCTGAAACCTTCTCCTAAAACCCCTTTAGGCTAAAGTTCACTTTAGGTGAATTTTCTCTGGGGAAGGAGATAAGATTGAGAGAAGGAAATGAATGAAAGGAGAAAACGGGAGAGAGTTGAGAGGAATGAGAGAGACAAGGAGAAAGTGAGGAGGATAAGATGAATAGGGACTAAACAAATGCTGAATGAGAACCAGCCAAGGTCTTGGATAGACGTCAGATGCAGTAAGGTTTGAAGCTCATGCAGCCTTCCAGGGCCCATCCCCTTCCTGTCCACCTTACCACCACCCCGACCAGGATCTAACTCCCTGGTGACATCTGTCGAATTTCAGACTTAGACATCAAGGATGCAGTCGCTCAAGAGTCCACTCAGCGCCCAATGCCATACCGTCGACAGAGCGTCGTAGAGCCCGTATTACAGGACGCTGCCTTTGCCCATCGGAAGTCGACCCTCTTGAGAGAGTGGGGGGGCAAGATGCCTGATGCCTCTTATGAGCGGAAGCTGAAAAGCCTCATGGAGAAGGGCACGGAGCCCAAGATGGAGATGATGAAGATGTTGAAGCCGGAAGAGGTGCTGAGCTGCCGGTAAGCAGCCCTGTGCTGGTGAGGCTGGGTGCTTCCTGCGAGACCAGGCTCTGCTCACAACAGTCTGTGGTTCAGACACCTGGGCTGAGCCCAGAGCAAGGGAAGGTGGCCGCAGCATGTGCGGGCTCCGCTTTGAGTCCCAAAGGGCTGAAGCTGGTGAGTCCACTAAGGAACACGACATTTAGGTGCTGGCATTTTGACGCCCTGCCTTAGGACACGGACACAACCTTCCCCACATTTCTATTTGTTTCACAAAAGAAACCATGACTGTTACTCACAAAGGAAAGAATGAGTTGTTTGTGGCCTTGTTTTAACAGGAAACTCCCCCAAGTTCCTTTACACTGTGGTGTTGAATTACTGGCACAGTAGCCACCATTCCCAGGGGCTACCTGCTGTATGTTTGGGGTTTCAGACTCTAAAGTGACCATAAACAAAGTATGAAACCATTTGGCATGTACGCTGTTACCAAGGGGTCTCCCTTCTTGCTGTTCTTTGTCCTAGTTACAAGACCCACTGGTTTTCAGCAACACCAAACAGCAGGGCTTCTGACCCCAATCTGAGCATCCCTCCCCAGCCTGTTACTCTTTACTGTAAAGATGTATCTGGCACGGTTCAGAAACTTCAGTAGAGGAGGAAATAGGACAACAGGATAAGGTAGTCATCTTTGTAGAGTTCAGAGCAGCGAACTCACCTGCCGGTTTCAGACACCTGGCATCCACAGGCCCCATCACACAGTCCTGCTCGGCTGGCTGACTGGTTGGGGGGTGGATGGGTGGAATGGCTAACTGGCTGAAAGATGGGCAGCAAGCCTTGTTGACTAGAGGAGGTTTCTGGCTCCTGCCACTTCCATGGCTGAATGACTTGGCCATGGCTTTCAGGTTGATAGCGTGGCTTTAATTGACTCTGGCCAAAGATAGTCTTCCTGGGCTCCATGGTGTGGAGAAGAGAGACTTGGACAGCATAGGGGGAGAGTATATGTGGAGACGGCAAAAAACAAGCCGTTAGAAAAACATCCAAACGAAGGATGAAATTGTCCTTTGTGATCCTAGTGAGGGTGCACAGGTAGATATGTGTGAGATCCACCCCCCAGGGGCTGGGCTGGTCAGGGAGGGATGGGGTGGACTGGGCTGGAGCCATCAGGGAGAGGTAGGACTGGTGGGAGCTGACTGTGAGAACAAGGAAGCTCTGGGCAGATCTTGAAAGAGAAGGAAAGTTCCTTGGTGGCCTACTGATTAGGATTCCAGGCTTTCACTGCTGAGGGCCTGGGCTCAATCCCTAGTCAGGGAACTAATGTCCTGTGGGCCGTGGGTATGGTCAAAAAAACAAAAAAAAGGAAAGAGAGGGAGACCATTTCCAATGGATAGGAAACCCAGTTTCTACAATATACAACTCTTTCCCCACCATGTGTAGCAAAGTAACCAACCAGAAGGTGTCCTGAAAGCATCCTGAGTCGGAGGCTTCCCTCCTTATACTAAAGCTGAGAGCAAGGTCAGGGTTGATGGTGGGATAAGGGATATGATGGCAGAGATACTCTCTAAACCACATGGTAGAGATGGAATCAGTTCTATTCTTCAGTTATAAGTCAGAATGGTGGGGCTTTAGCTAATATTTTAAAACGATGTTTTAATTTTAATTGTTTGAATACTATTAAAAAATTTCTACAACTTTCTCAGCCTTTATTTCCACTGTCCTGTATTTCCCCCAGCCCTTGCCTCACTCAGCTTATACACACATGGCAGTGAAGAGAGAAAACACCTAACAATTTGCATTCAGGTTTTTCCTACCCACTTGGCATAACATCACAGCCGTATTGCACCTTCTTCTTGCAAATGATACTTTAATATTGAGAAGATTTATTGAAATGAATATTCCATTGTTTGCTTGACCATTCCTCTACTGATGGAATTTACTATTTTCTTATTGTCAATAACCCCAAAATAAATACTTTTATTTCTATAGATTTTCTTCCATTGACTTCTCTTCTTGGGATAAATTGAGGACCAGAGTGGAATTACTGAATCAAAAATAATGAACTTGTTTGGGTGGAGAGGCAACTTGTTTGGCACAAATGTCGCCCAATTTATTTCCAAAAGAGTTATGCCATTTTTCTAGATTCCATATATGTGTGTTAATATACAATATTTGTTTTTCTCTTCTAGAAAAAATGTTACTTATGAACCTGTTTTCAGGGCAGGAATAGAGACACAGATATAGAGAATGAACTTGTGGACACAGTGGGGGAAGGAGAGGGTGGGACAATGTGAGAGAGTAGCATTTGCATATATACATGATCATATGTAAACTAGATAGCTAGCGGGAAGCTGCTATAAAACACAGGGAGCTCGGTTCAGTGCTCTGTGATGACCTAGGTAGATGGGATAGGGTGGTTGGGTGGGAGGGAGGCTCAAGAGGGAGTGGGTATGTATGTATTTAAGGCTGATCCATGTTGTTGTGCAGCAGAAACCAACACAACATTGTAAAGCAATTATTCTTCAATTAAAAACAAATTTTAAAGAGTTATGCCAGTAAAAACTCCCACCAAGTCTTTTATGAGACCTCTGTCAGCTCCAGAAATATCTGGAGAGCCAGTCCTTAGAGAGGTCCCACACTGACGCTGCTTAAATCTAAGCTCTTCCCAGTAAAGTTTGGAGCTGCGGTGACTCCACCCTCAGCTGACCTCTTTGACCTTGTCTTGCACAGATACCTGAGGTTATCTAAGAACAACATTCGAACCTTGCTCAAGCTGTGCAAGGATGCGGGAATGAACGTGGACATCCACCCCCACATGATCGAAGGAGAGATCGACGCTAAAAAGGTGTTCAACCAAAACATCAGTGTAGCCCTCTAAATAGTCTCTCTCCCTGGCCACCTCGAGCTCCCTCTGCTGTTGGATCCTCAACCACCAGATGCCACCCTTTGGTACACCACACCTGGCCCTTCAGACCTGGGGCACCCCCTTTAGACAGTAGCAGTTAGGAAACAAGGCTAGACTGCTTGGATCATTGTGCTGATGTAGTAGTTTGTCCTTGTCATCCAAGTCATAACCAACGCAGGAGAAACTATGGGTTTTCTCCCCACCTCCCAAAGAACACTCCCTAGAAAAGAAATCTTAGAAGTGAGAAATAGGAGTCTAAATTCTCCAGTCTCCGTACAGAAAAAGTCTTAATGACCCAGATAAAATGATGGTGTGAGCACTCACCTAGAGCCAGACATCCTGGAGTGTGAAGTCAAGTGGGCCTTAGGAAGCATTACTACAAACAAAACTAGTGGGGGTGATGGAATTACAGCTGAGCTATTTCAAATCCTAAAAGATGATGCTGTTAAAGTGCTGCAATATATGCAAGCAAATTTGGAAAACTCAATAGTGGCTACAAGACTGGAAAAGGTCAGTTTTCATTCTAATCTCAAAGAAAGGGAATGTCAAAGAATGTTCAAACTACCATACAACTGTGCTCATTTTACATACTAGCCAAGTAATGCTCAAAATTCTCCAAGCTAGGCTTTAACAATACATGAACTAAGAACTTCCAGATGTTCAAGCTGGATTTAGAAAAGGCAGAGGAACTAGAGATCAAATTGCCAACATCCACTGGATCATAGAAAAAGCAAGAAAATTCCAGAAAAACATCTACTTCTGCTTCATTGACGATGCTAAAGCCTTTAACTGTGTGAGTCACACAAACTGTGGAAAATTCTTAAAGATATGGGAATAGCAGACCACCTTACCTGCCTTCTGAGAAACCTGTATGCAGGTCAAAAAGCAATAGTTAGAACTGGAACAACGGACTGTTTCAAATTGGGAAAGGAGTACATCAAGGTTGAATATATTCACCCTGCCTATTTAACTTATATGCAGAGTACATCATGAGAAATGCTGGGCTGGATGAATCACAAGCTGGAATCAAGATTGCTAGGAGAAATATCAATAACCTCAGATATGCAGATGATACCACCCTGATAGCAGGAAGTGGAGAGAAACTAAAGAGCATCTTGATGAAGGTAAAAGAGAAGAGTGAAAAATTTGGCTTAAAACTCAACATTCAAAAAACTAAGATTATGGCATCTGGTCCTGTGACTTCATGGCAGATAGATGAGGGAAAATGGAAACAGTGGCAGATTTTCTTTTCATGCACTCCAAAATCACTACAGACAGTGACTGCAGCCATGAAATAAAAAGATGCTTGATCCTTAGAAGAAAAGCTGTGACAAATCTAGACAGCATGTTGAAAAGTAGAGACATTACTTTGCTGACAAGCATGCATATAGTCAAAGCTATAGTTTTTTCAGAAGTCATGTATGAATGTGAGAGTTGGACCATAAAGAAGGATGAGTGCCAAATAACTGATGCTTTTGAACTGTGATGCTGGAGGAGACTCTTGAGAGTCGCTTGGACAATCAAGGAGATCAAACCAGCCAATCCTAAAGGCAATCGATCCTGAATATTCTTTGTAAGGACTGATGCTAAAGTTCCAATACTTTGGCCACCTGATGTGGAGAGCTGACTCATTGGAAAAGACCCTGATGCTGGGAAGGATTGAAGGCAGGAAGAGAAGGGGTGACAGAATGAGATCGTTGGATGGCATCAGTGATTCAATGGACCTGAGTTTGAGCAAACTCTGGGAGATAGCGAACAGTGGGGAAGCCTGGCATGCTGTAGTCCATGAAGTCGCAAAGAATCAGGCACAACCTAGTGGCTGAACAACAGCAAGAGTCTGCGGAGGGGTTTCAGGGGGGACAACCTGGTAAGGGGCTGTTAGGGACTCACACATCCCCACCCCCACCCCTCCCAGATCTTGTCCAACCATTGCCACCACCTCCCATTGGGGACATGACTCTGTGGGAAGCAGGTCCTCTGGTGTGCAGGGTGGAGAGTGGATTGGGAGAATGCAAGAGGGAGGACTCTGTTCAAGCAAACATGGATTACTCCAAGAAGTCACCGAGGGCAAGGAGCTGGCTCAGAGTCACACAGGCAAGAAGCAGCAGGGCTGGGGTGGAAGAGTGTCCTCGCCTCGTCTTCCGTTCTCCTGTGACGGAGCCTCTGGCAGGTCCTGCAGGATGGTTCCAAGCCACTTCCGTGGCACCGTGGAGCAAATGCCACTTGACATCCCTGCACGCATTTCAATAAGTTCAAATTCCAACAGCCCCACTGACTACCTGTGTGACTTTGGCAAGTTACCTTGCCTTTCCGGGTCTTTGTTGCCTCATCTATCAAATGGGGCTAATGACAGAACCTGCTGAGGGAGGCTCCTGGGAAGAGGAAATGAGAGTTTATGTCTAAAGCCAAAGCACAGACAACGACACAAGAGCTCAGTAAACGTGTGCTGTTCCCGCAGTTCCTGAGGTGGACGAGGAGCAGCCTCAGACTTCCCAGCTCTGGCTTCCTCAGAAGGTGTCCTGAAAACTGGGCTGATTGGTGTTGAGTCTAGGGTGCTGACTCCAAACCCACGGCCTTTGTGGTACATCCAAAAATTAAACGGTGCCTCAGCTCCCAGCGGCTAGTGCACACCCCAAAGGGTGACATGTGGCCACGCTCCAGATGGGCCTCACTAGCCAGGTTTTACTTTCTGCTTCCATATATGAAAAGGGCTTGGATCCCACCACACCCCTACACCATGGTTTGTTTGTTTATTTTTTTAATATGGATTTACTTTAAAAATACTTGTTTATTTATTTATGTATTTGATCGCTCTGGGTCTTAGTTATGCCATGCAGAATCTTTCAATGGCAGCATGCAGGATCCTTTCTTTTTCCCTTTTTTAGAGGCAGTACGGGATGTTTTCAGTTGCGTATGCACACTCTGTTGCAGCATTTGGGATCTAGTTCTCTGACCAGGGGTCGAACTCACATCCCCTGTCCCCTGCTTGGGGAGTGCAGAGCCTTAGCCACTGGACCACCAGGGAAGTGTCCACCATATGCTTTTTAAATCTCTGTGCCCCTCTTCACAGCTCCAAAGCAACCCCTCAGAAGTGAGTGGCTCTCTCCACTGAGAGTCAGATTAAAGTTGGAGGCTTCCAATTTTCCTGCCCACTGCCAAGCACCCACTCAAGTCCCCATTAAGGGACTTCCTAAGGGAAGGCAGAGACCCTTAGGTTTGCAGGCAGGTCAGAAACACATGCCCAGAGCACCACGCCCTGGCAATGTCTAGACAGAGCCCACAGCCAGAATGTCAAGAAACCAGTTGTAAATGATTATGTAGCAATTTCTCTCCAGTAAGCACCTGTTCTTGGGGGAGAACCAGCTCTTCAAAAATTGGAAAGAAAGGTGTTTCCTGAGCATCACCGAGTGTCAGGCACTTAATCAGCATTGTTTCATTCAAAATCAAAGCCCCAAATCATCTTCAGAGCCATCCACTTTGTCCTGCCGACTCAGCGGTCTGCATGAAGTGCTGCCAACTTTTTCCCTGCATCAAGTGTTCTTGCCGCCAGGAAGTCCTTCTGCCTGTCTAATCTGCCTCTCTCTTGCTGCAGTGTGAGCCTATTTTCTCTCCTTTGGGCCACAGTGGAAAGAGAAGAGAAACTGCTCTTCATTGTCTGATAAATACTCATATCCTGGAGGATGTGTGCTGAGGAACCAGTGAACAGATGAAAGGCCCTGAGAAGTTAAATGTCAGATGCATCAATAAGAGCAGCCTGTGACCTGACGATGACCATTTTTTTCAGCTCTCTGTCATACAGCTCCATTTGATTATTTCTCCAGTTTCCTTTCCACAGCCCTCTTAAAATAAATTGATGAAGATGGGTCTAGCCCTGTTTTCTAATAAGATGCCAAAGACTGAGTTTCTTTCTGGAACTCAGGAAGAATTGACTCCAAGATGGCTATGGATTCCATTCATTCATTTATTTTCTCTCCCCTCACCAATTGTGTTATATGGCAAGCTTTCTGTATTTCCCTTGTGGTCCACTGAGATTGCTGGGTCCTTTTCTGCAGGGCTGGAGCTGTATATTCAGCTTTTTCTCCATGACTCACTAGGAGGCCCAGATGCAGGGAGGTGCTCAGAGAGAGGCAAGCCCAGCCTTTCCGGTGTCACAAAGGAGCCAGGGGAGGTGCCACCCTTCCGACTTCTAATCTGGAGCTCTCTCACCTGATGGAGTGGTCAGGTGACTCATAGCAGCACATTTGTGATTCCAACACTCCAGTAACTATCTCCACTGCATCACCCAGCTCCTCAAATCCACCAGGGTCCACATTCTCCCTGACCCTTCACAGGTTTGAAGGGGAAAGAGCAGAACTTTAGCTCACCTGCCTCATCTGCCTCTGATCATACCACATATTTACAGAATCCTACCAGGTCCTATGGGTGGGTCAGGGACTCAGTCATTAAGAAGGGCACGTCCTGCCAACCTGGAGTCTACAGTCCTGAAGACAGAAGAGCAGCCAGTTAATCAACACAGTGCAGTGAGCATGTGGAGTGCCTAGGGAGACCTGGAGGAGGGAGGAGTCCCACCATGGACTGGGAGTGGGACACAGAGGAAAGCTTCTTTTCTTTTTCTTTCTTTTTTAAAATGCAATTTTCTGTATCAGGTCTTAGCTGCAGCATATACGAGCTTAGTTGTCACATGTGGGATCTAGTTCCCTAACCTGGGATCAAACCCGCAGTCTCTGCATTGGAAGTGCAGAGTCTTAGCCACTGGACCATCAGGGAAATCCATCCCTTTTCTTTTTAAATTGAAGTAGAGCTGACGGATATAGACAGTGCATTAAAAAGCAGAAACATTACTTTGCCGACAAAGACCCGTATAGTGAAAGCTATGGTTTTTCCAGTAGTCGTGTATGGATGTGAGAGTTGGACCATAAAGAAGGCTTATTGCTGAATTGCTGCTTTTAAACTGTGGTGTTGGAGAAAACTTTTGAGAGTCCCTTGGACAGCAAGAAGACCAAATCAGTCAATCCTAAAGGAAATCAATCCTGAATTTAGAGGGACTGAAATTAGAAGGAGTGATGCTGAAGCTAAAGCTCCAGTATTTTGGCCACCAGATGCAAAGAACCAACACATTAGAAAAGACCTCGATGCTGGGAAAGATTGAAGGTAGGAGGAGAAGGGGATGACAGAGGACTAGATGGTTGGATGGCATCACTCTGAGAGATGGTGAAGGACAGGGAAGATTGGTATGCTGCAGTCCATGGGGTCGCAAAGAGTCAGACTGAAGACAGAGCAGCCAGTCAGACATGACTGAGTGACTGAACAACAACAAATAGTTGATTTACAAAGTTGTGTTAATTTCTGCTATACAGCAAGAATTATATATATATATACACATATATGTATGTATATAACTACTGGGAATAGAGCATTAAACAGAAAAAGGCACTATTCCTGCTTTCCTGGATCCTCGTGCTCATATTAGTCACTCAGTCGTGTCTAATTCTTTGTGACCCCATGGACTGTAGCCCACCAGGCTCCTCCATCCATGGAATTCTCCAAGCAAGACTACTGGAGTGGGTAGCCATTCCCTCCTCCAGGGGATCTTCCCAACCCATGGACTGAACCTGGGTCTCCTGCACTGCAGGCAGATTCTTTCCCATCTGAGCCACCAGGGAAGCTTATGTTCTAGTTAAAGGAGTTAGTGTGTCCGTCAACACCTTTCAGCAACTGATGAGAAAATAAAAAGGGTGCAATGAAAGTAAAGAACTGGGCAAAGGATGGGGAGGAAGGATGTCTTTAGCTAGACTGGACTTTCCAAGGAAATATTTGAGTTAATACCTGGCTGTGGAGGAGGCAGCCATGTGCAGATATAGGAGGGTCTGCTCCAGCAGAGGGGACAGCAAGAGCAAAGGCACATTGATGTGACTGAGAGAATGGTCACTGTGACTGAAGGAGAGTGAGGAAGGAGAGGAGGGAATTAGTCAAGCCTTAAAGAGCAGAGTCTGAAGTCCAGAATTTGGAGTTCATTCAGTTGCAACAAGAAATCACTGGAGGGTGATAAATAGAGGAGAGATCACTCTAGTTTCTGTGAGGAGAAAACATTGTGAGAGGGGAAGGGACTGCCTGGTGACTAGTTAAGGAGGTGCATCAGTTAGCTATGGCTGCATAACAAATTACTCAAAATGTGGTTTAGAGCAGAGGTCTCCAACCTCCAGTATCTAATGCCTGACACTTTGAGGTAGAACTGATGTGATAATAGTGATAGAAATACAGCACACAATAAATGTGAAGTGCTTGAATCATCCCCAGACCATCTCCCACCCCCACTCAATCTGTGGGAAAAAAATGTCTTCCATGAAACTGGTCCCTGGGGCCAAAAAGGTTGGGGGCTGCTGACTTAAAGAACGCAATTCTTCATGAATTGACTGGCCCGTTGAACCATTCTGATCCAGGCCAGGCTTGGCCAATCTAGGCTGGGCTCGTGTGTTGGTGGGTTAGCTAGTGATCTCACTGAGGCTTGGCTGGTCGACAGAGGCCTTGACGGGGACGTCTAGTTCCTGCTCTCTGCACGTCGTCCTCTAACAGGCTAACCTGGGCTTGTGCTCAGGGTGGTCGCAGCTTGATGCTGCACCTGCCTTTGATTTTCCAACCATTCTCCTGGGGCTCCCCTTTCATTTATGATGGGATTACTCAAGGACTGATGTTGAAGCTGAAGCTCCAATACTTTGACCACCTGATGCAAAAAACTGACTCATTGGAAAAGACCCTGGTGCTGGGAAAGATTGAAGGCAGGAGGGGAAGGGGAGGACAGAGGATGAGATGGTTGGATGGCATCACTGACTCGATGGGCACAAGTCTGAGCAATGTCTGGGAGGTGGTGATGGAGAGGGAAGCCTTGTGTGCTGCAGTCCATGGGGTCGCAAAGAGTGGGACACAACTGAGCGACCGAACTGGACTGACAAGTGCTCACCAGGAGAGTGACGTGGTGGCGGACAGGTGGGCGGAGCTAGCCCAGACACAGGCTGCGTTTGTTCCCTAGGGCTGCTATAAGAAGACCACAGACTGGCTGGCTGAGAACAACTGACCTTTGTTTTCTCAGAGTTTTGGAGGACGGAAGTCCCAGATCAAGGTGTCAGCAGGGCCAGTTTCCTTCTGTAGCCTCTGGAGAAGGGTCTTTCCCCTCCTCCTCCAGCCTCTGGTGGCCCCAGGTGTTCCCAGGCACATGGAAGCATCACTCCAATCTCTGTCCTCGTCTTCACATGCCTGTCTTCTCTGTGTGTCTCTGTTCTTCCTGGAAGGACACCAGCCAGAATAAATTAGGGCCCAGCTATGACCTCATCTTACCTGATTATGCCTGCAAAGACCTTGTTTCTGAATGGGGTAGCATTCCTAGGTTCCAGGGGGTTGGGACGTCAACATATCCTTTTGGGGACACAATGCAACCCATGACACAGAGAGACTGAAATAAGGAGTTAGAGGCCTAGAGAGGGGCAGGGAGTTCTCCTAGAGCCCCCTGAGCTCATGAGAGAGCTGTGATACCCACACCCCTGACCTCTCCCTGACCCAGCCCTCCTACCACACCCTGCTGCCCACACTGCCCATCGCTGCCCAGGGGACATCCCAGAGCTTGGGCCACAGGTTGGTGGCCTCAGGACCAGAGCTGCTACTCTGCTGAGATACTCAGAGAGCCAGGGCCTCCAGGAGACAGTCCCCCACCACCCTGCCCCCAGGCCCTGGTGGCTGGATTTTCTTATCAACATGCAACCCCTTTGCACAAAGTAAAGTAGTCTTAGCAGGAGGGCAGCTCCAGCCCCTGCTGAGAGGGATGCCACACCCTCAAGGCACTGGCTGGTGCTCCTGGACCCTCAGGTGGGGAGTCCTTATGGGAACCCCGCCTCTCAGACCCCAGGTGCCCCTGCATGGTTGGCTGCAGGCTTCCCTGCGGTCCAGCATGGATGGGGAAATGGAAAGAGACTTTGCCTCACCCCAGCTGCTAGGGCCCCATGAGTGCTCCTCTGGGGGTCCAGGGACCTTACAGGGAGCACTGAGTCAGGTTCCTGACTTTCTGGTCAAATGAGCCCCAGAGAACCCCAAGGAAACAAAGAAAGGGCAGTGCTTCTCAGCAAGCTCAAGCCAGACAATCCCACCTGCTGCACGCTGTATTCTAATAGTTTATAAACTCTGAAATGACCTCATGCATGGGACCATTACACTGTATTTTCTGAAAGAAACAGGCATATACACCAGGAACAGATTCACGCAGGTACCATCCCCTGGTTTATGGCGAAGGTGACACTGCAGTGCCATGGGGATCTTTTCCATCAATCAGGCTGGTCAATTAAATATCCATATGGAAAAAATATTGACCCTCTGCCTCCCACCAGATGCAAAAATCAGTTCCAGATGGGTGCAGATTGTGAAAGCTTTTAGAAGAAACAGAAGACAATCTCCATGACCTTGGCATAGGCAAAAAAACAATTAATAGAACACAATAAGCCCCAATAGTAAGAGAAGAAATTAATAAACTATAGTAAAAGCAAGGATTTCTGCTCATTAAAAGACATCACTGAGAGTGAAAAGGCAAGGGACCCAAGTAGGAGAAAATATTTCTAAAGATGTGCTCATATCCAGGTGACATGTTTTAAGTCCTATGTTTCAGTAAGAAAAAAGGAGGTAACTCAACAGAAAAGTGGCCAAAAGACAATTTACAGAAGAAATTAGTCAGGTGACCAGTAAACATAAGAGATGTCATTAGTCATCAGGACTGCAAATTAAAAAGACTGGGCATCATGCATTCTAGAGTCTGTGAGCCACAACTACTGAGCCTGCGTGCTCTAGAGCCCATGCTCTGCAATGAGAGAAGCCCGTGCCCCACAACTAGAAAAAGGTCAAGGGTGGCAACAAGGCCCATGTGCCACAATAAAGACCCAGGGCAGCCAAACACATAATAATGATAATGATTTTTTAAAATAAAAATGCTAAGCAGTACCACTAACACCAACCAGAATGGCTAAAAACAGGACAATACCAAGGGTAGGGGAGAATGCAGAGCAACCTGCACTCACACAGCCACTGGGATGGTAACTTGGCACAACCACTTTGGAAAACTGGCAGTGTCTACGAAAGTCGAATGTACACCTTCCCCACACTCCAGTGTTTTCATTCCTGTATATAGTGAATTTGCTCAGTCGTGTCCAACTCTTTGCGACCCCATGGACTGTAGACTGCCTGGCTCCTCCATCCATGGGATTTTCCAGGCAAGGACACTGGAGTGGGTTGTCATTTCCTTCTCCAGTTTTCATTCCTAGACACATACATAACAGAACTGTATACCTAGCTGCAACAAAAGTCTGTGGCAGAATGTCCATAGCAGCTTTATTCAAAAGAGCCAGATTCTCAGATCAGCCCAAATACCCATCAACAGTGAGCAAGCTAACTTGTGGTATATTCATATAATGGAACTACTGTACAGAAGAGAGTGTAAATAAATATGGATGCATGATCCACACACAATATTGTGCAAAAATAGCAAGAGAGAAAAAGGAACAGCTGCCTAACTCCAAGTGTACAGCAGTCAATCCAGCAAAGGAATCTAGAATCTCCAGCATTAGGAGTCAGGATGGTGGCAGGAAGGGGTGCCTTGAGCGTTTGTTACACAAGTGTTCACTGGTGAAAATTCACTGAGCTGTACCTTTGGTATCTGTGTCCTTTATGCTCAGTTCAGTTCAGTTCAGTTCAGTCGCTCAGTCATGTTCGACTCTTTGTAACTGCAGCACGCCAGGCCTCCCTGTCCATCACCAACACCCGGAGTCCATCCAAACCCATGTCCATAGAGTCGGTGATGCCATCCAACCATCTCATCCTCTGTCATCCCCTTCTCCTCCTGCCCCCAATCCTTCCCAGCATCAGGGTCTTTTCCAATGAGTCAGCTCTTCGCATCAGGTGGCCAAAGTATTGGAGTTTCAGCTTCAACATCA
>ML663568.1:5712793-5804949 GCA_007570785.1 Antilocapra americana | reverse complement strand
TCTTCGCATCAGGTGGCCAAAGTATTGGAGTTTCAGCTTCAACATCAGTCCTTCCAATGAACACCCAGGATTGATCTCCTTTAGAATGGACTGGTTGGATCTCCTTGTAGTCCAAGGGACTCTCAAGAGTCTTCTCCAACACCACAGTTCAAAAGCATCAGTTCTTCGGCGCTCAGCTTTATAGTCCGACTCTCACATCCATACACGACTACTGGAAAAATCATAGCCTTGACCAGACGGACCTTTGTTGGCAAAGTAATGTCTCTGCTGTCTAGGTTAGTATATTGTATTTTATTGAAAGTCCCTTTAAGAAAAGGTATACTAAATGTTTTTGTGAGAGTTCTAGTTTCGTTTGCTAAAAACAATAGAAACCTCAAAATAGACACAGTTCAGCTTCTCTTCACCTGCAAGGTGGAAGTGTCAAGGTTCTCAAACTTCCAGTCATGAGATAAATAAGTCTCGGGGATTAGTGTATAGCATGGTGACTATGATTGATGATGGGGTGCTTGCATTTGGGAGTTGATCTTGAAAACTGTCATCACAAGAAAAGTTTATGTTGTACATCTGAAACTATGTTGTGTGTCAATTATATCTCAATTTTTTAAATTTAAAAATAGAAATCAAGGAGAGCCTGAAAAGTGATCAGATCAGGTGCCCTCCCCTCCCGTCCCCTCTCGTCCCCTCCAGAGAGGCAGTTCCCTCTGAGGCCCAGCAGGTGGGGCTCGATCACAGCGGAAGACGCGCATCTGCACAAGTGTGACCTGCTGCGGATAGAGTCCTCAGCCCAGAAGAGGGCCGCTGGACCGTGTCTCCAGCTTGAGCCCAGGTGGGCTGGTGAAGCCCAGCTGCTCTCTCACCAGCTGAGAGCCCCTGGGCATGTCACTTCTCTGAAGCTGCCATTCTTCCCTGCCTCCCCAGGTGGAGGCAAGGAAATGCAATTTAAAGCAGCTACGAGGTATTACTTCATGCCTAATGAGACAAGAAAATGCTAGTTAGCCAGGGAATGTCAAGGCTGGTCCAGATATGGAAATGAAAGAAGCCTCAAACCTTGATGTAGGTACTGTGGATCATTGCCACCTGTCCTGGTGAAGTTACAGGCAGACGTTGCGGGGACCAGCCATTCTACTCCTGAGTGTATGCTCCCAGTCACTGGAGACACGTTTGAGGATGTTCGCTCAGTGTTGATAGGGGTAGCTGGGTGCTAGAGGTCCTCCACACGAGGGATGGTGGATGGCAAAATATGGTGGGGGAAAAAGGTGGGAAAGGGGATGAGATGTGGCACACTAACCATCATATAAACTAAAAATATATATAAACAGTGCACTGGAAAAACATGTATAAATGCATTGGGACAGCTGGAATGGGATTAGGAAGGAAGGGGGAGGGGAGGAGGCAGAAAGCAAGGAAGGAGGGAAGGAAAGAGGAAGGAAGAGAAAATGTGGCTGAGAACACCAGGTTTCTAGGCTTGTCGTCGGAAGAAACTAGGGGGACTTTCCTTAAGTCTCTAGCACCTAGTGGTACCTGCTGTGTGCTAAGTCACTTTAGCCTTGCCCAACCCTGTGTGACCCACCAGGCTCCTCTGTCCATGGAATTTTCCAGGCAAGAATACTGGAGTGGGTTGCCACACCCTCCTCCAGGGGATCTTCCCAAGCCAGGGATCAAACCCGTGTCGCTTACATCTCCTGCATTGGCAGGCAGGTTCTTTATCATTAATGCCACCTTGGAAGCAGAGCACTTGGTGGGCGGCCCACTCATTATTTTCTACCTGTGCCTTTATACATTAATACTTATTGAGCACCTACTGTGTGTCAGGCAGCATACCAGACCCTATAATACAATAATAAATAAAAGAAAAAGAAAAGTTCCCTCCACTATGGAACTGACATTCTAGTAGCTTTGAGTCTTATGCCACAAGCGTGGGTGCAAAAGAAATGGCACATTTTCCTTAATTACTATGAATTCATTTTGTGGATCAAGTTTTGTGCCTCTGCCTTGCTGGTCTGGTGGGAAATCCCATTTCAGTCATGGGTGGGGGTTCCTCCCTCACACCCCCAGAAGCCCAGACATTACCGAGAGCAGTCAGTACAGGTGCAGACTGGTGCCCATCTGCACTAGTCATTGCTGAGTTATAGGGGTCACAGCCCACAAAGCCTACAGGTGCCCTGCAGGTGGGCAGCTCCACTGGCTCTGCACCGAGCAGGCTCAAGGATTTCTGCTGGGAGGTCCTATGGCTACGGTCCTGCCCCCTGAGATGGGCCACACTGCTGGCTCTCCCAGAAGGGGCTTGGCACCTCCAAGGTGCTGGCAGCAACAAAGGTGCGTGTGCATCTTGGCCGTGCTGGCCGTCAAGGCTGGGCTGGCCCTCTTTTTCCTGCCCGTGCTTTCTTGTCACCCCAGAACTCACCTCAAAGAGCCCAGGCTTCCAGGCCAAGGCAGGCGGCTGGCAGATTGCAGACACCTGCTGATCCCGGCCTGGCCACAGGTGACCCAGGGCTGCTCTCCTCCAGGAAGGTATGGAGGGAGAAATGCAGAGAGCCGAGCACACAGAGTTCTGAGGCTTTTAACCTCTCCTGCAAGAACACAACCAAAACACAAATTAAAAACACCATAGATAGCCCTGAGAGCATTTGTATGACCAGGTTTGTTTATCCAGCACACAATGGTTGCATGCTTACTGAATGGTGTGTGAGCTCGGCAAGGTGGGCAGTGGGGGTGATGACTGCAAGGTATGCCAGTCCAGGTTATTTGATTGCCAGTAACCAACTCTGGCACACTCACAAAAAACATGAGTGTATGTGGGGGGCGGGTCACCCTAACCACTTCCTGACCTGGTATCTCTGCCTGACATACAGATTTCAAGGAGAGGGTCTGATTGTCCTCTCCAAGGTCAGGTCCACATCCCTTGGTCCAGGGAAGATGGAACACCCCCACAGACGGTTCTATCAAGTCCACACACAGTGGAGAAGGGAGAAGGTAGTTCCCCCAAAGAATCTGGGGGACATATCAGTTATCTGTTGCTGGGGAAGAGTTTTCCTCCAGTAATAATTAACAGAAATTGTTTCACTGTTTCTGTGGGTCAGCAATCAGGGAGCAGCTTGGCTGGCATGGCTCCTGAGGTTGCAGTCAAGCTGTCAGTCAACTGAGGTCATCTGAAGGCGTGGCCAGGGCTGAGGACCCGCCCACTCACAGGGGTGGCTGCTCAGTGCTGGTGCTGGGGAGGAGGCCCCAGTTCCTCCCCACGCTGGTCTCTCTCCGTGGGGCCGTTCACCTTTCCTGATGACATGGCGCCGGCCACCTCTGAGCAAGGCAGGAGCATCCTGCCCTTGATGCTTCCACCTCTGAAGCCGCACACACCATCACTAACACCACATCTGTTGGTCACACAGCTCTGCCTTACTCACTGTGGGAGGGGGCCACCTAAGGTCGGGAGTGGAGAGTCACAGAGGCCATCGCGGGGACTGGCTGCTGCAAGTGCTGCACTAGGAGGGAAGATAGGCAGAAAGAACAGATGCTCACGCAAGGATGATGCCCTTGGAGCTCGCTGTCTAGAGGCAGAAGGTAAGACGTCAGAGCTGATTAGTAACTTACTCAGCTGAGGGCACCCCCCTCACACCTAATGGAAGAGGAACGAAGCGGGGAGGAACCCAAAGAGAGAGCAAGTAACCTCGGCTGGAGGAGTCACGGGAGGCTCTCTGAGGAGGTGACTTGTGAGTTGCATCTCGAGCATAAATAGAAGCTCCCTGGGCAGAGGTGGGAGGAGGGCAGGCCAGGCAAAAGCATGAGGGTGGAGTCAGTTCTGCTGAAGAGAAAGCCTTTGAAACGACCCAAGGGCTGCCTGTTCCCAGCCTGCCTGGGCTTTCTGCTTGGTTTCTCTGCTGGAAGGACACACTTTCCCCCAGCTAACTGGCCCCGCAGGGGGAGAGATCACAGGCCTGCCATTCCAGAAGAAAGACTGGACTCCTGATGGCCACTGCCCTCCACCCCAGTTGAGGTGGGTGGGGTTGCGGGCAGCCAGTCGGGGCCCTACCAGCCCCCAGGGCCGTCCCCGATCCCCCACTCGCTCCCCAGAAACACACGCAAATTCCCACTGGCTGAAGGGCCAGGGGAGCTGCTTTGCCTAAGGCATCCGCCTCCCCCAGGATGCATTAGGCAGGCTTCGCTGGTCAGAGCAGGGCGAGTCTGCAGAGAAACAGGCTGGGGGGTGGGGGGTGGGGGTAGGACTCACATCTCCAGAGGGGAGAGGGCCATCTGGCCCCAGCTGTAGAAACAACAAAGCGGGGTTTGCAGCACCCTTCTTACCACCCCCACCTTGGTAGAAGAGAGATGGGAGAAGAGGAAGAGAGGAAATTAGGATCCAGGCAGAATGGTATTACTGCATCCTCAATAATCAAGGGCCAGAGTCAAGTCCACACTTCGTGCCAGCCGAGCCCAGTCCTTGGGAGCCGAGGGCCCCACCCCACAGGGTCTCAGGAGTTGCAGGGGGTCCCACCGTGGACCCAAGAGGGAGGGCAGGGGCTGCAACTTTGCTCCCTGCCCCTAGGACACGTCTCCTGAGCTCACACTGAACACCAGCCCACTAGGTCCAAAGTAAACCAACTGTCAGATTCAAGATTAAATTCCCATGGCCACCAAGCTCAAAGGGACAGGATTTGTCCCAGATCTGCAGGAAACCCCTGAGATGGGCAGGTAAGGCCTTAACAGCTTTAACTCTTAACCAACTCTGAGCCCTGGCCTGGAGAAAGGCAGGACTGGCCAAGTGTACCTGGTTAGGAAGTTGCAGAGTCAGGATTCATCGGAAGTTTTTTGACAAGGAGAGGCTTCCCAAGTGGCGCAGTCAGTAAAGAATCCACTGCCGATGCAAGAGGTGCAGGTTCGATGCCTGGATTGGAAAGAAATCCCTTGGAGAAGGAAATGACAACCCATTCCAGAATTCTTGCCTGGGAAATCTATGGACAGAGATATATGGTGGGCTACACTACGTGGGATCACAAAGAGTTGGGCATGACTGAGCACACGCACACACACACACATTTTGATGAGGAAGCCTGGGTTCTCTCTTTAATAAATCACTCATGGCCTGTGAAGTATTCACTCAACTTGCAGCAAACATTTCCTTGGCTGTTCCTATGTGACAAAGGAACAGCTGTGAGATTCTGTGATGAACAAAAGCAGACATAATCCCACTGCATGGAGCTTAAATTAGTTGGGGAAACAGGCCTTAAGTTAAAAATACATAATGGCTAAGGGTGATAAGAGTTGTAAAAAATGGGTTTATTCATAGAAAACAACTGGGGAAGAGATTACCTCGTTTGGAGGGTGACCAGAGAAGATGCTTCTGAGAAGGTGCTTTTAAATTCTGCTTAAGTATAGAAGAAATGAGATCAAAAGTGAAACTGAAAGTCGCTCAGTTGGGTCCGGCTGACTCTTTGGACTGTAGTCTGCCAGGCTCCTCTGTCCTTGGAATTATACAGGCAAGAATACTGGAGCGGGTAGCCTATCCCTTCTCCAGAGGATCTTCCTGACCCGAGAATGGAACTGGGATCTCCTACATTGCAGGTGGATTCTTTATGAGCTGAGCTACCAGAGAAGCCCATAAATGAGATTAAACGAAATTAATCAGGATTGATTAATAATGTCGGTCATGGCCACTGAATTAGGAGGTGATAGCATGCATGCCAGATATTTTTTGCATCTGGTTTATGCCCTCACCTAGCATCCTTATTACCCAAAGAACTAGATGTAATTCTAATTCTCCTGAAATTCACCGTGAGGTATAGTGGATGAACATTTGCAGAAGAAGCCATAAAACAAGGTAGCTCACTAGTTTCATTAACAGAGAAACCAAGGAAGTGAGATAGATGCAGAGAGGGAGTGATCGATTACTACTAGGGTGACGTTAGTGAGGCTTTGAAGCACATGGTGCTTGGGAGCCTGTTGCAAAGAAGGGCCTCGTTTTACAGAGGAGACAGCACTTAGCATCAGAGAACGTTGAAACCTCTCTGGCCTCAGTTTGATTGCCTGCACATTCATAACAATCCCTGCTTCTCTCCATATGTGCTCAGAGCACTGGCCTCACCACAGACTCTCAGTGAGAACTGACCTTCCGTCAGCCCACTACACTGAGCATCCTATCAAGGGGTCCATCAAGACAACTCAGGGCTCTCAACTGCCTCCACAGCCGCACAGCTGACTCACACCCACCACATGGAAAACAACGTCCCTGAGAAGCAATTTTAGGGCCATCAGAATACTCCAGGAGCATCCTTCACCTACCCGTCCTTGCATTTATCAAAACTGTAATCCAGCCTGTCTTTGGCTCTTGATTCATGATAAATCCTAAGAGAATGGGGAACAGTGTTGGGCGTATCCACCAGTGCCTGGCACACCATGGGCCACTTAATTCTTTCTTGGTGGAGTAAACTGTTATAGAACAGAAAGAGCTGAGACAATGTTGAGAAGCTGAGAGTTTTAGCCTGGCCCCAGGGAGCATCAGTCCTCTAGAGCAGTTGGCAGAGGGCGGCAGCAGTATGGTGGCAGCTCCTGTTGAGTCCTATTCCCCAGCCTCAGGAATGGAAGCTCCCCAGGAGAAGGTGGTGAGCCCCTGTGGCTGCACTCTCCTGCCCACAGCCTGGCCACTCCTCACAGTTTGCAAGAGGCCAGCACTTCTTGGGCCCACTCTGTATGTCCTATGCCTTGTGCTGCCACCTACGAGGCTGAATCCTTAACCTGAGGAAGCAGAGAGTCCTTTGGGGAGAGCAGACTAGAATGACAATCAGTGAGGTGGGTCGAATGCATTTGGAATCATGCATTGGTGCGTGAGAACTCACCAAGGAGTTCAGTGAGGATGGCTAGTCTCAGGAGGCTCTTGGGAGTCAGGTCTGCCAGGACATGTAGACTTTGGACAGCCAGCGGGAGAAGAGACTGCTCAGAGAAGGGGGCCTTCCATGGAAGAGGGAAGAATGAAGTGGGATGTGGGAGGATGCAGGTGTGATGGGAGTAGAGGTCATGGTAGGTGAGGGGACTGGGGAGTAAGGCAGAGTGCACCCAACTCACTTCATGGAGGACCAGCCTGGGATTTGGAAGTTGAGCCTGCGAACAATGGCAAGCTACCATGACCTTCCAGACAAGGAGTCCAGAGCCAGTCGTCTGGAGCTTCAAGGGTGATGGGCAGAAGAAAGATCCATGCTCCCTTGGAGGCCAGATTTTGTAGACAATGGGAGAAAGAAGCCAAGGAGTCAGCAATGCATGACTCCTCCAGACCTTGGTTTTCAGACGTGCCTCTTCAAAGGAGCTGGTTGCCTTATTAGTTCCCCAAACAGTACGTCTTCCGTAGATCAAGACTCCAGTGGAAATACAATGGCCACAAAAGTGGGGTTTTTTTGTGTCTTGGTTTTCTGGGCCTCCCACTCACCCCCTCCCTCCAAAATCTATTCTCCATTATTGGCTAGACAAAGACCATCCCAAGATGCCCGCGTCTCCATTGCGGCTAACATCTGTCCCCTCTCACCCGCGCGCCTGCCCATCTGCGCTTCCGCGAGATCTTTCATCCAATCCCCAGTGTACGGATTCAAAGTAAGGAGGTTCGTGTTGTCAAAGGAGCCTTGATCTGAATGCCTTCCCCCCACTTTCTCCTTAAATGAGTTGTTAACAGGAACCCAAGTGTCTGTTGAACCTAAAATACTTTTTAAAAAAATAAAATAAAATAACATTTCAAGGTAACTTACGGCGCGCACTTTAAGAGGCGAGGGCTCAGCGTGTCCCCGACAGCTTCCTCCTTGAAGCTCCGGTCTTCAGGGCTGTGGGAGGGATCCAATCAGACAGGACGCCGCTGAGGGCTAGGGGAGGAGGGCTGCGGTGGTTTTATTTCAGATTTGAGCTAAGACCATGAAATGGAAGGCAGGGAGGAAAAGTAAGTGAGTGAGAGTGTGTGTGTGTGTGTGTGTGTGTGCGCGCGCGCATGAGCGCGTGCACGGCCAGAATAATGAGTTGCACTAATTCATAGAATTCCATTTTGGCCATCACACACGGCTCCCTTTTCTCTTGAAGGCCACTTTGAAAAATCCCGTTTTCATAAGTCATTTACTTCCCCTAGGAGGGCAGGCCTTCTAAAAATATTCCCCATTTCTTACACCTCGGAAGCAAATTATTTATGCTAAAGCAGCTTCGTTATTCTGGCCCCACTGGGCCAGCTTGGAAATGGAGGTGACTTCAAGAAGGCACCTTTGTCAACAGTGAAGTCCTCGGAGAGGCGTGTCCCCGACGAGGCTAGAAGAGGTTTTCCACCAGACCCATGGGGCTGAAAGAGCATTTGTGGGTCGGTAAGGAGAAGGTGTGCCTTGTTGTTCCGCAAATATTTAGATACTGGCACAGAGCTAGGTACCAGGCAAACCACAGTGGACAGACGGGTCCCAAGCACATCTCGGTGAGGGAGAGAGATGACTGATGAATACACGTGCTAATGACATGTTGAGAGCGTGAGAGCAAAGTGAGGGGATGCCTCTGAAGGGTGAACTTGACACTGTACGGCGCGGGTTGTCTGTGTCATTGGAAACAACATCTAAATGATAGCAAGGGGTGAGCCGTGCAAAGATCTAGGAGATGTGATTTGCATGGCGGGGAACCACTAAAACAGAAGGCCTGGAGTCGATGAGCAGGAGGGCAGCGAGGGCAGTGTGGCCAGCGGGGCGGGAGTGAGCGAGCAGCGCAGGGAGTGGGCCCAGGTGAGGTCTGCAGAAGCAGACGCACTTCCACAGGGCCTGCAGGTCAGGGCCAAGCCAGCGAAGCTTTGTGCCATGGTTTCCTTCTCACACTGACCCTGTCCACGGATTTACTGAGAACTCAAGCCCTGCAAGGTAAGTGAGCCCCATTAAACGGGGGATGCTGGGAAAGTGCCCAGGACTGGCCCACCCTGCCTCCTCCATCTCAATGCTCTGTCTCTGCCTGGGAAAATGGAATTAAAAATCAGTCTGTCTCACAGAGTGAAGTAAGTCAGAAAGAGAACAGCAAATACCATCGAATAACACAGATATGCAAAATCAAGAAAAGAATGGTACAAATGAATGTATTTGCAGACATAGAGAATGGGTTTGTGGGTATGGGGTGGGTGGGGGGAAGAACTGGGAGATAGGGATGGACATAGACACTATACCGTGTGCAAAATAGGTAGCTCATGGGGAGCTGCTGTGTAGCACCGGGAGCTCAGCTCTGTGCTCTGTGATGACCTAGAGGGGTGGGATGGGGTTGGAGGATGGGAGGTCCAAGAGGGAGGGGATGTACATAAACAAATAGCTGATTCACTTTGCCTTATGGCAGAAACTAACACAACAAGGTAAAGCAATTATACTCCAGTTAAAAAAGGAAGAAGAATCACCTCTGAGAAGTCAGGGAGGAAGCAAGTCACTGGGGATGGGATGCACTCTAAGTGGAGGTGAAACCTGTCACTAGCTTGCAATGGGGGAGCTCGGCTCCCCGCCTCTAGTCTGTCCCAGGCCCTGTCATGATCCAGCGGGGAGGAGGAAAGAAGCCAGGAGAGGATCGCTCCCTGGAGAAGACGGTCCATTCTTTCAGCATCCATAAGGCAATTAAGTCTTAACGTTCGCAGACCTGAAGTCTTTCATGGGCTGTGCCAATTGCTGCGTCCCTGTCTCCGTAATGAGGAGGGCCTTCTGCCCACCGGGCACACTGGTCCTGGCCCTGCCGACACGCAGAGGCTTTTCGGTGAGGTGCACAGCCCTGGGCTCCGGGCTCCGGGTTCAGGGTAAGGAGAGGGTTGAAACCCCCCTTAACAAGGGGGTGGCTCTGACGTGCAGCCAGGGTGGGGCCATGGACAGGCCTGGGCCCAGGAAGAAAGGCCGGCTGTGAACAGCCTCATTACCAGCGAGCCCCAGATTAAGCCTTTATTAACGGGCCTAACTGAAAAGTTAATTATTAGGTGCTATTGTGCGCTGGGGAGAAGCCGGGACGGTTCACCCAGACGTCTGGCCTGCACTTGGAGTCTCCCTGGTTACCTTGCCGCCCAGGCCAGCAGCAAGCCAGGTGAGGAAGTTCTGCCTAGAGGTCAGGGGTACAAGGGGAGCAAATCAGCGCCCCCCATCTCTGTGGGGCCCCTTGGGTGCTGGCAAGATGCAGGGGACAAACCATCACAGCTAGCGAGAAGTAACACGGGAAAGACTAGTTCAGGGCGGGCTGGAGAGTGGGTGCGAGAGGCCCCTGCTTCAAAGTGGGGGATGGGGAAGCCACGGGAGGCCTCAGGGGAACAGACAGGAGTCGGAGTGAGGGGCTGTGTGCCCCAGGGGGAGGGAACGGCATGTGCAAAGGCCCGGAAATGGGGCTAGAGCCGCTACCCGGGCGGGGGGGGGGGGGGGGGGGGGGGGAACCAGGCTCGTGGAGAGAGATGGGCTGGGAACAGGGAGTCAGGCAGGAAGTTCTTGGGAGAGTGGCTCCAGGTGAGGATGCAGGAAAGGGAGAGAGTGTGTAACGGGGCTGCTTTGGTGCTGCTGAGCCGCAGACACACAACTCAACTCCTTCCCTGCCAATCCCTCCCATTCCAGCTCTCTATCAGGTGCCAAGAGAGCCACCCGTATGAGCAAGGATGGGACCCATGTTCCTCTAAACCCCACACTTGCTTAGGCACAAGCCTGAGGGCTGGCAGAGAGCCAGATCTACAGAGAGGACAGGCTCAACTTTAGCTCTCAGGCGCCTGTCTGGAGGAGGTGATGGTAAACAAGAGTTATGGTAAGACTTTTCCAAAGTGACCCAAAGACAATAGCCAAACCCCACCCCCCAGACCCTGAGTTTTCAGGAACCACAGAGACTGGACTTCTTTTGGGGCTCGAAGCCGTGTGTTTCAAGGCAGGAGTGAGTGACCCAGGAGTCAGCATTGGCTGGGGGTGAGGAGGACCGACCTTGAGGACTGCAAGGACCTCCCAGTCCTTAAGCCCCAGGATGCCCCTGAGTCTGTGAGTCAAAGGGTCGGGGAGGAGGTGGGGGATATCACCGCCCCTCCCCAACCTGGGGGACTGCCCTGCTAAGGCAGGGACCCAAGCCCAGGTCCTAGGACCCTGAGATTTTACACCACGATTTTGGTGGTGATATTTAACACATTACTCTCCTGGGACTCTGGGCTGGAAGCCCACTCCTTGTTAAATAAGGATACAGTGGCCAACACAGAAGCCACACACCCTGCTATCCCCATTACAAGCATCCACCCTCCATTCCAGTTTACCAGTAAGAACCAGGCTCAGGAAAGTGGCATGGGTTGATGACAGTCCAGTGGTGAAGCTGTCCGATGCCAAATGCTAGGCTTTTAGCCTCCTGGTTAAGTCACAAAAGATGGCACTTGGTGTCTGGTGGCACACGGGGTCCCTTTGTACTAGGACACTGATGGGCACATTCCCAGAGCCAGCAGGGAGCTGGGCCCCCACTCAAAGGTCTCCTCCTGAGGCGCCAGGGCTTGGCCACGCTGCAGACCCCCTCTGTGGGCCCACGCTTTCATCACACCCACCCGACACCCCAAGCCGGCAGGGCCCTGGCTGGGTGTCATTGTTCCTAACGAGTTAATTGTAATGGTGGAAGGCATCTCTCCCAGGCCCGCCCAGCCCCCATTAAAGCGTTCCTGTAATGAAATGGGACTGTGAATGAAAACTTGCAGGTGGTTAAATGAGGTTTCTTGCCTCTGCAAGGCAGTGGGGAGGGGAAGGCTGTTTTGTTTGAGGAAACACTTTGATGCGAAGCTCATTTTCTCACAGAGAAGATGCTTGTGAGTGAAGCCAGCGCCAGGGCACATAGATGCTCAGAGCATTGCTCTCCCCAGCAGGTGGAGGCAGCAGGCAGAGCCAGGCCCGGAGCACGGCCAGGGCAGGTGCGGCCAGCATGCTCTCCCCCTTCCTAGAAGCCCCCCGAGACACTCTCTGGAGTGAGGCTCACTGCTTGCCCTTCCTCAGCTCAGAAAATTGCAGAGGCTTCGCATGGTCCCCTCAAATGGGTGTTCAAACTTCCAAGGTGTCAGTGATGTTGGAGCCATTTGGTTTGCAAGTGACAAAAACAAGAACCCAGAGTGACTAACCTCAAAGAGCAATGAGCCAGCTTTTATTAAGCGACAAGCTCATGGCCAGTTTGCCTTCAGACACAGCTTGATCCAGGAGATTAATGGTGTCTCCAAGATCTCAACAATCTTTTCCCATCTCTCAGCTCTCCTGCTTTTGTGAGGTTTGTTCTCTAATAGGTTCTCCTGTCAGATGGCAAGGGGGCTATAGCTGCTCCAGATGTTCCCTCCTGGCTTGGAGCTCAGGAGGAGAGAGAGCCAGCGCTGCACCCTGGTCACTCAAGCACACCCTGGATTGTCTCTGAGGGTTGGCTTGGGTGGCAATACCCCTCTGAACCCATCAGGTTAGCCAGGGCAATGGAGGCTCTAAGTGTTAGACCTGGAAGCCGAGCTTGGAACTTCTAGGCTAGCATTCATCCTGGGGAAACCCCAGTCCTCACAGTCCTACCTGCTCTCACTGGAGCCCAGGAGGATGCATCGTCTGATGTTCAATCACAAACCAGTATATGCTTTCAGCCAAGGTGGCTGAACCTTGTTGTTATTGCTGTTTAGACTCTTTTGTGACCCCGTGGGCTGTAGACCACCAGGCTCCTCTGTCCATGGAATTTCCCAAGCAAGAATACTGGCATTGAGTTGCCATTTCCTACTCCAGGGGATCTTCCCGACCCAGGGATCAAACTTAATTCTCCTGCATTGGTAGGCAGATTCTTTACCCCTGAGCCACCTGGGAAGCCCCATGGTACTTTAGGAGAACATTATTTTCCAGAGAGTGAGGCAGGTGTTCTTTTATCTGTCATGATCAGTCCTCCTTCCCCTCAAGGATGCGGTTTGGGTCCAAGGCAAGGCGACTTTTATGCTTTCACCTTTCCAATCCCCTCCAGGGTGAACCCCACCCCCGCAGGCATCAAGTCTCCCCTGTAACCAGCCCAGAGGAAAGAGAACAAGTGTTGGCTCCCTCAGATTCTTTGATCAAATCTCTTTACATTTTTAAATTTTAATTCTTATTTTATATTGGGAGTATAGGGCTTCCCTGATGGCTCAGCTGTAAAGAATCCACCTGCAATGTGGGAGACCTGGGTTCAGTCCCTAGGTTGGGAAGATCCCCTGGAGAAGGAAATGGCTGCCCACTCCCATATTCTGGCCTGGAGAATTCCGTGGACTGTATCGTCCAGGGGGTCACAAAGACTGAGCGACTTTTACTTTCATAGTTGATTTATCTACAGTCAAGTCTTGGTTCTACCAGGAAAAGTATTTCACCCTAGCAACATCTGTTAAACGGGGATAATACAAATGTCTAAGTTATACCATTGTCATAGAGTTCAATAAGATCACACATATGAAGCACCTAGCCTAGTGCCCGTGTGGACTAAGCACTCAAAGAGTAACCCTTCTGCAGAAGGAAGTCCGGGCCGTGCATCTCAGTAGGACTGTGGTAGTCATCAACACAAGGGGAGGCTGGCCGGACGGGGCTGGGAGGTGAGCAGCTGGGGATCAGCGCCCCAGCATCCCTCCCCTTCTCCTGATAACTGCTCCCAATTTTATCAGTAAAAACCAACCCTCTGTCACTCCAGGGGAACAGTGGGCAATAGACGAAACAAATTGGATCACTTGAGAAATATTTGTGAAGTTCTGCCCCCCACCCCAAGCCAACAATAATGAATAGCTATTGTCTGTTGATCACTGAGGAAGGCTTTCTTATCTCTCCTTGCTCTTCTTTGGAGCTCTGCATTCAAATGGGTATATCTTTCCTTTTCTCCTTTGCCTTTTGCTTCTCTTCTTTTCTCAGCTATTTGTAAGGCCTCCTCAGACAACCATTTTGCCTTTTTGCATTTCTTTTTCTTGGGGATGGTCTTGATCTCTGCCTCCTGTGCAATGTCAGGAACCTCCTTCCATAGTTCTTCAGGCACTTCAGTCTATCAGATATAATCCCTTGAATCTATTTGTCACTTCTACTGTATAATCGTAAGGGATTCGATTTAGGTCATACCTGAACGGTCTAGTGGTTTTCCCTACTTTCTTCAATGTAAGTCTGAATTTGGCAATAAGGAGTTCATGATCTGAGCCATAGTCAGCTCCCGATCTTGTTTTTGCTGACTATATAGAGCTTCTCCATCTTTGGCTGCAAAGAATAAAATCAATCTGATTTCTGTATTGACCATCTGGTTGTGTCCATGTGTAGAGTCTTCTCTTGTGTTGTTGGAAGAGGGTGTTTGCTATGGCCAGCCATTACTTGCGGCATGGTACACCCGTTGCCTCCCTTAAGCACAATGCCTGATTAAGTGGAGACCATCGATTTTTTTTAAACTTTTTATTTTGTGTTGGGGTATAGTCGATTGACAGTGTTGTGATAGTTTCAAGAGAACAGCGAAGGGACTCAGCGGTACATATACAGGTATTCATTCTCCCCCAAACTCCCCTTCCATCCAGACTGCCGCATAACATTGAGCAGAGTTCCATGTGCTCAAGGTACGGTAGAACCGTGTTGCTTATTCATTTTGAATATAGCCGTGTGTGCATGTCCATCCCGTACTCCCTAACTGCACCTTCCCCCGGTAACCATGAGTTCATTATTGAAGTTGGTGACTCACTTTCTGTTTTGTAAGTAAGCTCATTTGCATCATTTCTGTTTTGATGTCATGTATAAAGAATGTCATGAGATCTTTCTCCTCTCTCTGTCTGACTTACTTCTCTCAATATGACAATCTCCGGATCCATCTACGTTGCTGCAAATGACATTATTCCATTCTTTTTAATGGCTGAGTAATATCCCATCGTATATATGTACCACATCTTCTTTATCCATTCCTTTGTTGATGGACGTTTTGGTTGCTTCCAAGTCTTGGCTACTGTAAACAGTGCTGCAATGAACATTGGGGTGCATGGATCCTTTTGGATCATGTTTCCCTCTAGATATATATTCAAGAGAGGGGTTGCCGGGTCATATGGTAGCTCTATTTTTAGTTTTTAAGGGAGCCTCCATGTACTTAGTCGCTCAGCCATGTCCGACTCTTTGCGACCCCATGGACTGTAGCCCGCCAGGCTTCTCTATCCATGGGATTCTCCAGGCAAGGATACTGAAGTGTGTTGCCAAGTCCTCCTCCAAAGGAACCTCCATACTGTTCTCCACAGAGGCTGTACCATCAGCAGTGTAGAAGGGCTCCCAAATGGGGACTATCATTAGCACCATTTTCCAGACTAGAAAACAGGCTCAGAAAGAGAAGCCCAAGGTTGCAGAGCTAACAGGTAGCAGAGCTGACGTCTCCACCCAGGACTATTGCCCTCCAACCGTCAGCGCTCTGGCCAAACAGGAGATGCACAAAGTGGAGCAGGCCCTTAGCCAGGTGGGCTGTGCAGCGGCCCCCGGCCCCCGCCCACCTCCAGGAGCACTAATTCTACCTTTACAGCTCTGACCTGCAGGAAACTCCAGGCGATAGACTCAGTCCTATCTCACTGGTATTCCTGGCCGCACTGAAAGCCACTCGGGCTCTCCCTCTGCCCATCTGACTACACACACGACATGCCATCCTCCCCAGGGCACCCGACTCCCTGAGTGGACAGAGAGATCCTGGACTGCGTCAGTTCTGGACCTCCACGACTCAGCATTGCCTAAGTGTGTGGCTCCATGGCGCCCCTGCCCATCTTGCCCAGGCCAGGGCCCATTTAGCTCACCCCATGCCTCTTAGAGCCCCGGTACCATGGAATGGGTGTGGTATAGCTGCTGAACAGACGTCCTGAAAGCTTCACTGAGCCTTCCACCCTCCGAGTCTGCTCAACCTGGCTGAGCCACAGCACATCCTTTGGGAGCCATGGAGGGTGAACTGGCCATGGGCACAAGATACACTCACCCCACCTGCCCAGGCCCTGGTATGAGTGTGGCAGACAGGGGGCTGCCTTCCAAGAGCATCGACAACAATGGGGTCTGTCACCCCCTCAGGGTGCTCCAGTCTCCAGTGCACTTTCTTGTCCGCTTCCTCATTACTTTTACGGATAATTTTACAAGCTAATATTAGTAAGTGTGTGTCCTGTGCTAGGCTGTGGACCAAGTGCCTTTTATACACTATTCACTCCCTCACCCCTGAGGTCAACAAGCATGTTTAACTCTTCATTATGGAGCTGTTCAACACCCCCTCCCCACCAAAGGAGAATAATGTAATTAACCCACATGCATTCATTTCCTAATTTGAACAGTTATCAACATTTGGCCATTTTTGCTTCATCAACTCCTATTTTTCCTTACACTGGAATATTTCAAAGCAAATCCCAGGATGCCATGTTACCCATAAATACTTCAGCTTCTTTTTTTATTTCACCCTAACCTCAATAACACAATCACACTCAATCAAGTTAACAATAATTTCTTGTCTAATACCTAGTTCTTACTCAATTATTCTTCAAAATGTCTTTTTACGGTCAACAAGTATTTCCAAGCACTAACTACATGTGAGGTGCACGTGGGCAGCAAATAAGAAACAGAGTCCCCACCCTCGTGGGATGCACAGCATGGCTGGGCAAGCAGACCACACACTAGAGAATACATACACACTGCCACTTCATATAGCAATACAGACCAGGAAGGAAAATAAAGCAGGGACAAGACACAAGACACACGCATGGGCAGTGTGCCAGGCAGAGGCATGGCAGGTGCAGAGGTCCTATGCAGGAGTAAGTTTGGTGAATTCCAAGATGTGTCTGGAAGGACTCTGGATGGGGCCAGGGAAAGCATAAGTGAGGAGAGAGGGTCTTACAGGCTGCTGTGAGTTGCTGCGTGAGATGAAAATCACCAAAAGGTTTTGAAATGAGAAGCGCATCCCTTCCATTTTCTGGAAAGTGTGGTCTGGTCACAGGAGAGGATGTGCACTTGGGTTCATTCCTGAAAAAGCAAGTGTTAGTCGCTCAGTCGTGTCTAACTCTTTGCAACCCCATGGACTATAGCCTGCCAGGCTCCTCTGTCCATAGAGTTCTCAAACACACAGGCAACAAATTACAATAGTGTCCCCAGTCCCTGTGACTTTGTCACCAAGAGAAAGCACAGACATTTTTCCAATCATGCCACAGTTGTTGCAGATACATCAGAAAAGCATTTCTGCTTATCATTGCTTCAAAAAGCATTGCTAGATCTGCCATATTACATAATAGGCCAACAAAAGCATATCACTAAATAATAATTTTTAAAATATTTTCATAAATGGCTTTTAATATAATTGGCTGCCTTTGCAAGGTCATATCTTATACTTATGCATTTAAAAGCATCATTCTGAGATGGCCAGTGGATCCCTACCACAATAGAGGTTAAGAGCCCCACCTCCAATCAGTGAGTACAGTGCCTGATGCAAAACTGGAGTCTGAAAGGAAGAGGGAGGTGGGCAAGAATGTTGGGGTTGTGTGTGTACCCTGCCCTAAATGTAACATCCCTCCAGGCATCACTGGCTGGTCCTCCGCTCACAAAGCCCTTGGTGCCCCCTCGCCTCCCCTGACTAAGCATATGCAAGCTCCCCTTCCTCCCCTTCACCCTGGGCTTTCCCTTCTATTTCTATTTTGTTAAAAATTATCCAAGACTTCCTGTGCTGTTAGCTGACCCATATCCTTTCAGGAAAGTGATGGAATCTTTTTTTTTTTTTTGAACCGAACTTGTAAAGAGGGAAAGGCATTTTTAACCTGATTTTACTCAGAAAGAAACTGACAGTCAGAACTTGGGAATTGACTTAGTAAAGATCTCACATCAAGTAAGGACTCCCTGGGGCCAGTGATCCAGCGGGGGGAGTGGTTCTATGCACACCCCCACCAAGTCCCACTGGAAGCAGAATTCGGCTGGCTGCAGCCAGGGTCTAACTCGACATTCTCATGAGGGTTGGGGTTCCCAGGACATCTGAGATGGGACCAACCAGCCATTATCCTCTTCTCCACTTTCACCATCAATTAATCTCTTGCCACTATCTGAAGATAAAGCGGACACCTGGCTAAAGAGAGAGAGAGTGTGCATGTGTGTGTGTGTGTGTGTGTGTGCGCGTGCGCGCGTGTGTGTGCATGTGCGTGTGTGTGTGTGCGCGTGCGTGCGTGTGTGTGCATTCACACTAAGACGCTGCTGTTTCTAAATCATTTCCGACTCTTCAATTTGAAAAGTCATTGAGATCTGACATCACCTTTTCTACTATTCTGGGAGCTGCCATAGCTCTTGCCACACTTTGGCCTGGACCATGATGGGCATGGAGCCAGGCAATGAGGTTGATGGGCTGGACCAGAACAAGCAGAGTAAGACATCCTGGATCGCAGAAGCACACAGTGGATGCTTAGGAGGAGAAGGGCAACCTTTACGAGGTAGCCTCCGAAAAGCTTTGATAATTCTATCTCTCTGAGCTCATGCTGGGGAAATCTTCTATATTACCTAGATAATAATGTATTAAGAGAGACTTTGTATTTGGTGTATTTAATGAGCAAGCAACTCCCCAAAGACCTTTCAATAAAGCCAGTAAATTTAACAGGAGAAACGCATCAATTGGCTTTGCTGTTCCAGTCAAGAGAGCTGCTGGCATGTAGTATGCTAAGAAAGCACTGGAATCAATCTTCGAGGAGAGGGCTAAAAGGTGGGTGTAATTAAACAGCTAACATTCAGGTTCCACTGTCCCAGCTAAAATGATGATTTTAATGTAAAAGCAATGAAGTTGATGAAAAGCCCAAGTTAGACAGCTGCCCACTTACCATCCAAATGACCCCACTCTGAAGGGTCTCTGAGAGCAAGGTTATTCATAAAGGAAGGCCAGAGACCAAATCAAAAACTAAATATGTTAAGGCATGCATACCCCCAAACAAAGTGCTTGAGTGAAAATGACTTATGGAAAGCAATATTGTAGGTTTTGACAAGATGGGAGAGAAGATAAAATATTTATATTCATCATCTCTTCAGTGTAATTGCCTGCCACCTTGGTCCCCTTGTGGCGAGGACTGGACAGAAGCTGCACATAGAGATGGAGATGGAGGTTGATCAGGACTCTGCACTGGGGCAGAAGACATGGGTCTGGTCCTGTCTTTGTCACTGTCATTATTCAGCCACAAAATACTGTCCAGCTGTTTGTGACCCCATGGACTATAGCACACCAGGCTCCTCCATCCTCCACTACCTCCCAGAGTTTGTTCAAACTCATGTCCACTGAGTTGGTGATACTATCTAACCGTTTCATCCTCTGCTGCTCCTGTCTCCTTTTGCCTTCACTGTTTCCCAGCGTCAGGATCTTTTCCAATGAGTTGGTTCATCCCAATACTTTGGTGGCCAGAGTATTGGAGCTTCAGCTTTAGCACTTATAATGAATATGCAGGGTTGATTTTCCTTAGGATTGACTGATTTTATCTCCCTGCTCTCAAGAGTCTTCTTCAGCACCACAATTCAAAAGCATCAGTTCTTTGGCACTCAGCCTTCTTTATGGTCCAACTCTCACATCCATACATGACTACTGAAAAAACCATTGCTTTGACTAGACAGACCTTTGTTGGTAACGTAATCTTTCTGCTTTTTAATATACTGTCTAGGTTTGCCATAGCTTTCCTTCCAAAGAGGAAGTCTCTTTTAATTTCATGGCTGCAGTCACCATCTGCAGTGATTTCAGAGCCCAAGAAAATAAAATCTGTCATTGCTTCCACGTTTTTCCTCTTCTGTTTGCCATGAAGTGATGGAACTAGACGCCAGAATCTTAGTTTCTTGAATGTTGATTTTCAAGCAGGATTTTTCACTTTTCTCTTTCAGCCTCATCAAGAGGCTCTTTAGTTCCTCTCCACCTTCTGCCAAAAGAGTGCTATCATCTGTGTATCTGAGGTTGTAAATATTTCTCCTGGCAATCTTGATTCCAGCTTATGATTCATCCAGCCCAGCATTTCATATGATGTACTCTCCATATAAGTTAAATAAGCAGGGTGACAATATACAGTATTTTCATACTCCTTTCCCAATTTTGAACCAGTCTATTGTTCCATGTTTGGTTCTAACTATTGCTTCTTGACCTTCATACAAGTTTCTTAGGGAACAAGTAAGGTTGTCTAGTATTCCCATCTCTTTAAGAATTTCCCACAGTTTGTTGTGATCCACACAGTCAAAGGCTTTAGTATAGTCAATGAAGCAGAAGTAGATGTTTTTGTAGAAATCCCTTGCTTTCTCTATGATCCAACAAATGTTGACAATTTGGTCTCTGGTTCCTTTACCTTTTCTAAACCCAGATTGTACATATGGAAGTTCTCAGTTCACATACTGCTGATGCCTAGCTTGAAGGATTTTGAGCATAACCTTGCTAGCATGTGAAATAACTATAATTGTACAGTAGTTTGAACATTCTTTAGCATAGCTTTTATTTGGTATTGGAATGAAAACTGATCTTCTCCAGTCCTGTAGCCATAGCTGAGTTTTCCAAATTTGCTGGTATACTGAGCACAGCACTTTAATAGCATCATCTTTTAGGTCTTGAAATAGCTTAGCTGGAATTCCATAGCTTCCACTAGCTTTGTTCACAGTAAGGCTTCCTAAGGCCCACTTGATCTCACACTGCAGGATGTCTGGCTCTAGGTGAATGACCACATCATTGTGGTTATCCAGGTCAGTAAGATCTTTTTTGTAATAGTTCTGTGTATTCTTGCCACGTCTTCTAGATCTATTCTGCTTCTGTTAGGTCCTTACCATTTCTGTCCTTTATCATGCCCATTCTTGCATGAAATGTTCCCTTGATAGCTCCAATTTTCTTGAAGAGATCTCTAGTCCTTCCCTTTCTATTGTTTTCCTCTATTTCTTTACATTGTTCAATTCAAAAGAACTTCTCTTCTTGCTCCTGTCTTTACTCATAAGTAAAGTGGAGACTTAGCCACCTGATAACCACATCAGCTTCCAACACCCAATGGGGAGCTCTGGTGATTTGTGTGTGTGTAAGTGTGTGTCTTTAATTAATAAACTTCATTTTTAGAGCAATTTTAGGTCCCAAGCAAAACTGAGAAGAGTATAAATTCCCCATACCCCCAGCACAACTTCTCCAACTGTCCATGTCCCATACCAGCCTGGTATATTGGTTACAGCTGTTGAAACTACAGCGACACATCCTTATCACCCAAAGCCCATTGCCTTGTGACATGTTTGTAAGTGGACTTCACTTATTCTTTTTACAAACACTTGCTAAGCACATACTACATGCTGGGCTCCTGTTCAGGAGTTACAAAAAATAAAAGCAAATAAAATGTACTTCCTACTCTTAAGTGGTTCCCATCAAGCAGACATCCCAAGAGGAAAGACTCATGAACTCTAACACAAACCTACAGATATATTGCTCATCGCTAGGAATCTCAGTTATGTAGAGTGTATTACTTGGGTTTTTCTACATAACAAACCACCCCCAAACTTAGTGGCTTAAAATAATGATTTATTTAGCTCCATGATTCCATAATTTGGCACTCTGGGCTGGACTCAGCCAGGCGGGTCTTCTGATCTGGGCTGGGCTCCATCGTGTGTCTGTGGTCAGCTGCAGGTCAGTGGGGTGGAGGTTCCTGGAGGTTAACTTGCTCTTGGCTGGGGCAATGAGGAGTAAGGAAGGGGGCAGCTGGGCTACAGGTCTTTCATCACCCAGCAGGCTAGCCCGGGCTCATGCACAGGTGTCTCTGGGTTCCAAGAGCAGGGAGATGAAAAGCACTTTTCAAGCCCTTGTGTCAGGTTTGCTCTTGTCCATCGATGACAGGAAGTATCAGGGCCATTAGATTCAAGAAACAAAGACTTTCCTTGCAGGAAGAGCTATAAGATGAGCATGGATACAAAATTTTAGATGGGTATGAAGACGGAGCAGGGAAGAATTTGGTGCACCTTTATGATCTGCCACATATATGCCTCTGAGAGAAAGTACAAAAGCAGGAGAATCAATGAAATCCCTCTCTTTTGTTCAGCATTTCTTTCCAGCCACTACCCTTCTTTACATTGGAAACTTCTCAAGTTGTTGTATAGCAGAAACAACAATCAGCACAATATTGTAAAGCAATCATCCTCCAAGTTAAAAATTAACTAAATAAAGGAAACTTCTCAAAAGAGCAGTTGACACTCATTGTCTTTGCCCTGCATACCGGCCCTCACCATGGTACAGATACCACCCTACCCAGCCTGACTGTGTGAGCACAGTGGAGAGCCTCCTATCACCAAATCTGGACAGTGCTCTTGAGTCTTTATCACCCTGACTCTTTTGGCTGTATTTTACATGATGGATCTTTCATTTCTTCTTGAAACTCTCTGTCTGTGATCAAGTGTGCCTGTAGTTCAGGGTATCTGTGACTTCATCTTGGGAGGATTATACTTCCTTGCCCTGTGGACCTCAGACTTGACCTGGGGCTAACTTTGGTCAATGAAATGTGAACAGGATTGATATCTGTCACTTTGGAGTGAAAGTTTCAGAAGGCAGTACATGGTTTCAATGTCCCGTTTTATCTCTGACTTGTGACTGGTGACGTTAGGAGAACTGGCTATACCATCAGGCTGGGTCCTGACAGAAGGCAGTAGCTGACCAGAGATGACTAAGTAGCTTACAGTATAAATCTGTTTTGGCAAGCCACTGAGACGTGGGGCTTGCTTGTTACTGCAGCATGACATAACACATCCTGACTAATGCAGAATTCCCATGACTTCTGTAGCACCACTCCCTGTTTCCCACCTACCGCTCTCGCTGCTCTTACTTTCAGTCTCTTCTCCCCTCTTCCTCTGTCCACCCCAAAAATATCAGTGCCCCATTGTTCTGTGCTTGACCTATTGTTTATCTCACTCTCCATGCTCCCTGATTTCACTATCTTTCCAAAGACTCCCAGGTCCACATCTCCAGCCCAGATCTATCCCCTAAGCTTCAGTCTTAGAAGTTTAGTCATCTACTGAGTACATCCCACTGGCTGCTTCACAGATGTCCCTAAACCTATCTCTCCTCCCCATTTGAGATTTCCACTTGTGGCTCTTTTGTCCATTTAATCCTCGAGCTGTCCCTGACTTCTCACCCTCCTATGGTGCATCCGAGCAATTGAACACTGTAGCACACTTGATGTCCCAAATCCGTCCTCTCCTCCTCCCCCATTTGTCCCATTGGCACTTGCTTGGTTCTAGCCACCCACCACTGTTCCCCAGATGTTGACCACAGCCTCCAATAACCTTTACTGTTCCCTTCAGTCTGGTTTTCCCACTCCCAGCTTCTGCCACCCAGCTCAGACCTTTCAGGAATGATGTAAGAACTATCAAAAATTTACATTTGGCCATGTCAATCAGCTTATACATGCTAAGGTTTCCTGTTGCCCATATCATTTATCCAAACTCCTCACCAAGACCCATAATATCCCCTCATTCACTGCATCCTCCAACTGTACATGCCGGGACCCTTGTCCCATCATCCCATTGCCTCCCCTGCTACTGCCCCTCTTTCTGGAGAGTTTTTAACTAACTCCCTCCTACCTGTGCCCTGAGTAAGTCCAACTTGCTTTCTAACACTCAATCAGATATCATCTCCTCCAAGAAGCCCTCCCTTGCCATCACCACTGCCAATACACACATGCACACACACAGGTAGAGGTTGAACATTCATCCTCCAAGTTCCCCATGCAAATCTCCAGCATTGCACTCACCCCACTGAAGCCTACTTAAATGCCAAGTGTCTTTCTTGCCTTTCCAGTCCTGAGCTACCCCTGCCATCCTGGTATTTTCAATGTGCCTATCACATGGCAACTTACACACAGAGCTCATTAAATGTATGTCTGAGTGAGTGTTTAACAAATAACTGTTTTCTACAATGTCTGGCTTTCAACTCATCTGTGAATCCAGGTTTATGTCTCCACTTACTACTCTTTCCAGACTTCAGGTTGTAGTTCCTGCAGCTGGCGAGCTACTCACAGCATCCCATATCTTGTCATAATAACTAGAGCACAAAGCTCTGAGCATCCTCACTTACATGACCACTGGCACATATGACCACAGACGCAAAAGGCTGGAGAAGTCTGATCATGAGTGAGTCTTCCTCTGGACTGCCAACAGGGTCTGTGTGTGCAGGTGCCCTGGTGTTGCATTCCCCTTGTGTGCAGGGTGCCCAGCTCCAGGTCAGGGCATGTGTTTTGAGTGTTCTCCACGGGCAAAACTACATGGCTTGCAATTCTGACAACAATCCATTAGATATGCTATGATTAGTCCCCTTTGACATGTTAGGAAAGGAAAGCAAGGGGAGGTAAAGCAAACTTCTCCAGGCCCCACAGATTCTAAGTGGTTGAACTGGGATTCCAACCCAGGAGGTCTGTCTCTGGAGACTTTGCTCTCAACCACTTCACTGTGCACCTGTATGAGCCTGAGGACTTGGGTCTAGGATAGATTGATTGGTTACATAGACGTGATCTGTGCCATCATTTTAGCCTAATGCCTAACCAGATTATTCTAAAAATTTGGCACTGCAAGATATGAGTTGTGATGAAGGGAACTAGGACTTAGGGTCAGAAGAGCCAGCTCCAGGTCTTAGCTGGACCACACAGTAGTGTGATTAACCTCTCCGACCCTTGTCTCCTGACCTGTAAGATGGGCTGATGTTATGGATGCTATGGATGTTATGGATTCTTTCAGGGAGAATTCTCAGACAGGCATCAGGAGTATCAGTGGTACCCCACGCCCAATTCAGGGTTGCCCTGGGAGAACTTCCGCTCTCCATTTCCACTGGACAAAAGACAGTGGCACGTTGCCCTCACCTCACCTGAGCTTGTGACACCCGATACAGTTAAAAGGCAAAACAGGAAAACAGTGACCAGGTGTTCAGAGTACATTGCGCTCTAGATGGACTTGGCCATTCTATTCCTTTTCTCAGCAGAAGTGATTGATTGTCCTGGCATCATGGGGATAACCCAGACTGGATGCCAAAGTATCTGATCAGTTCCATCAAACCAGGTGTTGGGCTGCCCAGCACCAGCCACCGGCACTCAGGTGGTCCATTTCTCACAACTGGGTCAGGACCGGGTTGGCCAGTTGATTTCCATTGGTAACCAGGTACGAACCGACTGTTCCACTGGAACCGGTTCTTTTTGCTGTTATTTCTCCTTCAGTGACTGACTCTGTGTCTTGTATTAACAATTCCATGTCGAATGAAACCGACTCCTTTCCCCAAGGAGATCACATTCAGTGGGAAACGAAGCAAGTAAAATCTTGACTGATGCATAGACAGCAGAAAACAACCAGACCAGCCTCGCCACTCTGACCCTCTGGGCGTGTCCACTGAGCCAGGACACAGACACTCCTCTTTCTGCCCTCCCAATGCGTCCTCTTCCATCTTCCCAGAGCCTGGTCCTACTTCCAAACCCACCACCCATCAAAGCCTTCCTGGGCCCTGCAGCCTACCAAGTGCTCCTCCTCTGAACCCTTGGCACCCTTGGTGGGGCCAGTCTCATAGGAGGGGACGTGCACTGCCCTGTGCCACAGGTTGTCCTGGATTACAACAAGCAAACCTTTTGCAGTAAGCCTAAACTCTGCATGTCTACTGGATAATCTGGAGGTCACCTATGACTGTGAACTTCTTGATATCTTCCCTTCCAGTCTTTATTTCTATAAACACATGTACCTGTGTGGATATTTTATTTGTGCCATGTTTCCAAATTGCTTCCCAAGTGCAGGGCTCATGGCCCCCGCCCCACTTTTGCACCTCCACAGGACCTCACCTCCAGCAGACACTTGTGGTCCATTGGTGGCTATTTTCAGTGACAAGAGCTCACAAGGCAGAGACTTTTCAAGCCCAGGTTCACGACCAGTTTGGTGCTCCAGATCCCTTGTGAAGGAGCTTATTTTGAGCAGGTTGCACTGGTTACCCCAGGGAGGGACCAGCCAATAAGCTGCTGAGCTTCAGGGCCCCCAAGGGGCTTCTCTCAGGGAATCTCACCAACCAGCCGACCAGTGGGACCCACACCTGGGCATCTGGACATACCTGACCTCACACAGGCACTGGATGGTTGGTTGGTCCCTGACCATCTCCTCTTGAGGCACTTCTCTCTCACAGGGGACAAGGGAAGCTCAAAGAGGCAGGCCAAGTGAAAAGAAGGACCTTAGGTCCCCACCCAAGAAGGGTAACAGTGAAATTCACCTGGGAGTTCACCTTGCCTGTGGTCAAACCTCCTCCTCACCTTGATGTCTTGCATAGCTCTTTTAGGACCAGATCTTGCTCATCTGTTTATTCTCATCCTACAAATATTCCTGAAGTACCTACCACATGCCAAACAATTTTCTAGGCTCCAGGGACACACCTACAAGCAGCACAAATAGAATCCTGCCTGCATGGTGCTTACATTCTCATGAGAGAAGGCAGATACAGACAAGTAAATGAATAAGCCAAGTTCCACAAAGTAGCATAAACAATACATGGGGAGTGTGAAGTGGGAGTCATACAGAAGCTACTTTATTTTGGATGGTCAGAGAAGGCCCCTCTGGGGAAGTAAAATGTGAGCTGAGGTCTAAATAATAAGGAGTAGCCAAGCAAAGGCTGGGGTAGAAGAAACAGCATGTGCAAAGGCCCTGAGGTTGGAACAAGCTTTGCATATTTGGGAACAGAAAGCAGACTCCTTTGTCTGGAGTGACTTGGATGAGGAGCTAGAGATCGGGTCAGTAAGGGCTGGAAGAGATATCAGAAGGTATTAAAGACATGGTAAGCATCTGGATTTTATACTAGAAAGCTTAGAACAGAACTGGAGGGTTTCTTTAACTCAGGTTTCATGAAGTAGCACATCTGGACCAGAGCTGAGTGTGGCCCTAGGGTGAGGTCTGGATAAGATGGAAGTGGAAGAAAGACAGATTGAGTGGTACAGTTGGTTCTGTGAATATCCTTACTTTTTTCTTAAGAATGGCACTATGGCTAGAAATCTATGGCACTGTCTTTCCAGAGCTACAAATGCCCCTAAACTCACTGTCTTCCACAGGGTCTCAATACATGGTTCCCTATTTATGCCTTCTCACAAATTTCTGTGTCACCCACCTTCACTCATCACTGGCACAGATTTGGCTCATAGGACCATAGTTCATTAGACATAAATCCATACCAACCAGACGCAGGGCAGGGGTTCCACAATGAGGACAGACCATCACCTTGGGCCTCATGGGGCTATACATTGGCAGGAGAGCAAGCCACTTTGGAAGGGAGTGATGAGGGTGATAATGGAGCTTATCACAGGGGTCTAGTGTAGATCATATCTTGGGAAAGGAGACATCAAAGGCCAGTAGAAAGGAACTAAGAGAGGCTGGAGGAGTATGGGGGCAGGAAGGTCAGATTCCAGCAAAGAACAACACGTGTCAAGCTCAGGGAAGAGAATTTTTGAACAAGACATAATTGTTCCCTGTCTTCAAATCAGGAAGAATAAATAAATTCAAGTTCAATTTCAGATCAAACGCAGAAGCCAGCACCCCTCCCACTACCATGGAGGCCCACAGGTGGCCTAGGTGTTCAGGCCTGACCTCAGCATGAGCCAGTCGAGATTCTTAGAAACATGTTTCTTTAAAGGAAAAAACGGGATTGGGGAAGGCAGATAACTGCCTCAACACTAAGACCGCCTCGCACAAGTTGGGCCCTGGAACTGTCGCTCAGATCCAGACTTCCTCCCACTCAGAGGGTGGCCCTTTCTGGGCCTCGGTCTCCTCATCTTTCAAATGGACAGAAAACCTGACCTAATAGGGGCATTTCATGAGGATCAAGTAAGGTAATAGTGTGAACACACTTTGAAAAGGCACATTTTGAAAGAACAGCCCAGCACTTGGAACCAAGAGTACATGGAAGCTATGCTGTTCTTTAACAATGCATTCCCAAACCCTTCTGCTGATATTCACTGGCAAAGAAACCCCAAGGGAAACAGAAATCATTGTAACACAGACAATCTAGGAGTATACATTTCAAAACTGGAGGAAGGTCACTTTGGGCAAACGATTCCACCTTCCTGAACCTCAGTTTCTGCATCTGTAAAATGGGATACTAATAGTGTCTGTCCCATGGGTTATGATAAAGATTAAATAAAATTATGCATATGGAAACTTAGCTTACAGTGAGGACTCATCCATAGTGATCACTATTATGATCTGATTCCCCCTAGATCTGACATTTCCGAGCCTGGCAGAAGCCGGTCTGGTGCTAACAAAGTGCCCCTACCCCACCTCCTGCACCCCAATGTAGCAGCCGTGTCAGGGATACGGTGGGGGTGAGTGAGGGGTGGCAGAGGAGCCAAGGCAAGCTGATTCCAAGGTTTTACCTTAAAGAGAACTCCGGCTGTCCCTTATCTGGATGAGCCTCACTGTGATAGCCCAGGTTCTGGGCTCCCCATGGAACCAGCCTTAGGCTAAATCTGCTGCAATAATTCCAGGAGCCGGAAATGGGAGGAAGATGTAGGCAGGGGCGGCAGCTGAGCCAGCCCTGGGAGCCCTGCTGAGGACAGTCTCAGCCGAGGCTGCAAGCAAACCCCAGCCAAGGGAGAAGCAAACGGAGAGACTCCAGGACTTGAGGGTCTTGCTGTTTGTTACAATCAAGATAAGAAATGCAAAGGCTCTTTAAAGAGATGGCTCCTGCTCGTGAGAGTTTCAAATACAGACATGAAACCTAAGGGGACAAGGGCCTGAGTTTGGGGCTTCAGGAGTGGGACTCTTCGTGTGATGAGTGTGTGTGTTGGCGTACTTGTATGTGCAGGTGTGTACATGTGTGTTCACTAGGAGGGTGTTGTATGTGGCAGCGAAAGAGAGAACTTTCCCCAAACACAACCTTGGAAGGGGGTGCGTGCTTTATTTCAGACAAATGGTAGGAGGCAAAGGGACCCGTCAGGACTTTTCACCCTTGACTTTCCCTCCTTGTTCTGTCTCTGTCTCTAGTATTTCCCTGTTGTCTGGCCCTTTCTATGTCTCAAGGTCTTTTTTTCTCAGTTGCTTTTAGTCTGTCTCTGTCTCTCTGCTCCCCTCTCTTTGTCTGAGTCTGCGTGTGTGTCCCTGTCTTTCACAGTTTCTCTCCTTTGGACTACGTTTCTCTCTCCCTCCTCACATCTCTTCTCATCTGTGCCCTTAACAATCACATCTTTTCCTTCATCCCAAGATAGCCTTTTCTTCCAGCCCCCCAGGGCTGCTTCCTGCTCCTTTGTGCTGGGAGAGGTGCTGTCTTCCAACAGAGTGGAATCCTCGGGAGACGGGGGTTTCCGGGTCTGAATGCTTAATTTCACATTCCCGCTCCACAAGGGTGAAGATTCCAGCCACACTGTATCCTGGCTTATCAGACATTCCCCACTCGCCCCAGAGAAACCTCTCTCCTCTCCTCCCCAGATGAGGGCTTGGCCATTCCCCCTAAGAAGGGGGCAAATTTCTGCAGTCTTAGTGGTTTTGCTCCCCTAGGAGGGACACATGGAGGATGAGGTTGGAAAATTTCAGCAGGATCCTCAACCCTCACCACCCAGAGTGAGCCTAGGCTCAGGAAGGGGGGATCAGCTCAGATTTTCTGAGGGTCCAGAAATGGCAACCCACTCCAGTATCCTTCCCTGGAGAGTCCCATGGATAGAGGAGCCTGGTGGGCTACAGTCCATGGGGTCGCAAAGAGTCGGACATGGCTGAAGGGACTTCACATGCACGCACACATCTTCACTCTTTATTTTGTTCTATTGTAGTCTAAGAACTAGTAGTGACTGGTTTCCAATTGTATTTTGTTCTGTTACAATTTGGGGAAAAAATAAAAACCCAAATAAGACAGGGTAAAGATATTTGACTCTTCAAGTGAATGAATACACATGTGCAAAATTCTAAGCAGTTTACAGCTCTGAACAAATCTTCATTTTACAGATGAGGAAATTGTAGCGCAGAGAGGTTAGACAGCTTGCCGAGGTCACACAGCCACCCAGTGTGTATTTGAACCCAGCCTTCCAGCCCTGAATTCAGGCTCTTTCTGCTGTGCTCTGCCGCCTCACCTGCTCCTGGCCTGCCCTCCAGCCCACAGGTACTCTCTGTGCAGAGCCTCCCTGCTCAGGATGACAGGGAAACTGGCCATGTCAGCTCCTGGAAGAGCCTTGCCTCTTACCTTTCTGGGGCTCTGGGCCTGGATTCTGTTTCCCTCACTTTTCTGCAGGCCTCTTCCTCCTCATCCTTCTCAGGTCTTCCCTGAGCCCCTCAGTAAAGGAAACCTACGCCCCTCCCCAGCCAGGATGCCCAGGACATCACACTGTTTATTTCCTTCAAATCTGATCACACTGAGGATTTCATTGCTACTTTTTATATGTATTCTTGGTTACTTTCTTTCCTCTCCAGATTAACCCGCACTATTCAGAACTGTGTCAGAGCTCCAGAAAGACTGAGTAAAGAAGTAAATGCAAAAAGAGTGAGATTCTTTTTCATACAGATACAAAGAGAGACATGGTCAGGGGTGTTTTGAGAGGAAAGGATGGCTGGGCAAGGGCATGGAAGTATAAAACCACGGGGCATATTCAGGCATGCAAATATTCTGTGCCACGTGCTTCAGGGCATCGTCCCATCCTGACTGTGAGGACTGGGATTGTAGACAGGCTGAAATTAAGAGCCTTGAATGCCAGGCTAAGCAGCTTGGGCTTTACCAGCAGGCAACGGGGAGCTGAAGAAGTGGCAGGATACACGCTGTGATTTGGACGGAATAGACGCGCCAAGATGAGTGGGCAGGGAGAGGCTGGGGCAGGACGCCCCATCTGACCTGGCTGAGCACTTTTCCCGGCAGGGGAGACCCAGGCCCTGGGGAAGAGGTGGGGCACGGAGGAAGCCCAGGCGTGTCTGTCGCTCCAGTCCGTGGGTGCGGAGAAGATGCCAGCTGGGCGCTGCAGCAGGAACAGGACTGAGAGAGAAACAGCCTCCTGTGGTCTGAAATTGCATCTTCTAAAAATCAGCACCGACTGGGATCTTTGTTTTCTGTTTTGCCCCTGCCCACTTCAGAGCAATGAGAAGCAGATTGTGTTTCCAAACACATCACGCGAATCTGCAGTGGAAGTTGGAAGAATAACCCCAGGCTTCTTGGTCTAATTCTCAAGGTCAACTGATATCATTAGAATAACATGAACTCAATTTGAGTTACAGCAGGGAAATCATGTTAGGAATATGGGTCACTACCTCACCAAGTAATGAAGCTGTTACCTCGCACGATCGCAAACGCGCTCAGAAGCCTGTCAGCGTCCTTGCCCCGTGGTTCTAACAATGGGGCCAGCTTGGAACAATGGAGTCACCCACGGAAACCAAGGCCCACTGGCAGAGGGAGCCCTGGGGTGGAGCCGGCCCGGCCCAAGTGCCTGCAGCCTCCGAGTCAGCCAGAAGGGCAGGGGTGTCCCGGGACAAAGGGCAAATTCCGATCCTACTATTCTTCCTCCAGATTTTTGAGATTTTCTTAAAGCCACAATGGAAAACGGGCAGAGGGACAGGCCCTGGGGTCATAGAACAAGCAAAACCCTTTGCTCTGTCTGCCAGGGAAGACGGGTTAAGGGGAGCAACAGCCAGTGCTTGCCCAGAAGTGTGGCTCCCACAGCAGCCTGTGTGGACAGTAACATGACACAGATGAGGAGATGGGGGTGGCAGATCAGGTGTGCGACAGTGGGGTGCTGAGACACCCCCTTGGTAAAGGGGCCACCACTGCCCGGGCCAGCCCCCAACTGCTCAGGTGGACCATGGCCTGGCTTTGAAAGATCTCCGCATGTTTCCATGAAAAGTAGAAACAGAACTGTATGGGACATCTCCTTGTTGAAGGACTGTGGCAACCAACCTAAAATATTTTAGGGCTCTAGTGTCTACACCACAAAACATGTCTTGGTGTTGCTGACTCATGACTTACAGGGTCCAGAAAGGCTAACTCATCCCCCGCCAGGGATTAAAGGACCTGGGTTAGGAGATCTGGGTCCCCTTGAACTCCCAATATTGCAGTGAAGGAGAGGTCGCAGCTTGGCTCTGGAGCAGCCCCTTGCCAGGTGCCTGAGCCCTCAGAGTGGCCACCCCAGCGTGCCTGTGCCCCCTCCAGGGCCCTACACTCAGCCAATGGCTGTGAGGGGTGTTGGCACTCTGCTCTCTGCCAGGCCATCTCAGGGTGTCATCGGGGCTGAAGGAGACACTTCACACATGGATGCCGCCTCTCTAAGGGAGCCCACACTGAAGGGCTGATGTTGGGGGTGGCTACATGGCCTGGACTTCCCTGGGGCAACTAGGAGCATCTCTGAAGGCCCACACCTGCTCCAGGGCTCCCAACAGGACCGCCAGAGGCCTTTGCTGTGACTGCATCATGGCCCAGTTTCTGCTTCTGCCCACCTTTGTTCCCTTACTCCCTCCAAGTGCTAACCACCCCCTCAGGCTATCCCCCAGCCAGGCTCTTCTGTCCGTGGGATTTCCCAGGCAAGAACACTGAAGGGGGTCACCATTCCCTCCTCCAGGAGATCTTTCCGACCCAGGGATCGAACTCGCCTCTCCTGCTTGGCAGGCAGATTCTTTACCATCTGAGCCAGAACATGGGGGTACCCCTCCTTGAAAATCCAGCCATGATGCCCTGTTCAGCCCTCATTTCTTCACCTGTCCAATGGAGAGAATACTTGCCTTAATGTGTCCTGTGAGTTTGTAATGAGTTGATAGAGGGGGAGTTGGCTGAGACAGGATGGCGCAGTGCATGCTGCAGGTGCTCAATAAATGCTCACTGGGCATTGTGGATTGAGTGCATAGAGAAAGTGGTACATGCACGGCTATTGTTATTAACCTCATAGACTTTATCCCCTAAGGCTGAGCTTCTTCACCTCCCCAAGACTGATATTCAGGGCCCAATTATTCTCTATGGTAGTGGAGGAGGGGCTTGTTCTGTGTGTTGCAGGATGTTTAACAGCCTCTACCCACTAGATGCCAGTAGCAACCCCCAGTTGTGACAACCAAAAAACGTTTCCAGACATTACCAAAAGTCCCCTGAGAGGTAAAACTGCTCCCGGTGAGAGCCACTGCCCGGAATCATCCGAGTTCCTCAAGCCGCAGCTGGGGGAAACCCTAGCTCCAAAAGTTGACCAACGGCCTTTCCCAGACCTTGTTTACAGGAAACAGGAAATCCCAGCCAGGGCAAGGGGTGGCACAGAACAGTGAGAGGAGCCCACACAGGGCAGAGACAGTGCTTTAAGTCCCAGCGACTCATTATGCAATCCAGAAAAGGCATCTCTTCTCCCAGCCTCAAGGTCTTCAGATGAAGGATAGAGAGGTCAGCTCATTCCTGCTGACCTCCTGGGGGCAGGGAGTATAAAAACATTTGGTTTGATAGTGGGAGAGCATTTTGACAAAATAAATTACTGTGCAGAAGTACAATAAAATTGATTCATACCAACCATCGACTTACCCAAAGAGAGGGACAGAAAGGCAGACAGACAGAGGGGTCTTTACACAGTCATCCTTCTCTTATCCCCACTGCCTCAAGGAAAGGAACGTCCCTGTTCAAATGCCCAAGAAACAAAGTAAGTTAAATTCTCAGGACCTACCAGGTCCTAATGATTAACAGGATTTTAAGGCAAATTTCACTTGGTAAAACTTACAGGTGACTTTGTCTTCTATGGCAACTCTCCTAATGTCGAGCAGAATGAGACTGGGCTTTTTTTTTTTACTCCAAAAAAGTGAATAAAAAAACATATCAAAGTTACGCCAACGTGACAAACCCATTCCACCAGCAGTGGGCAGCAGAAGCAGGAAAAGAAAAGTTTGCCTCTGAAACACCTGATGGAAGCAGAGACACACTTGCTCTGCCTTCCTCCCCTGCCTGCCCTCCATCCTTCCCTCCCTGGAACTGAAGGGAAGCAGCAAACGCTCAAAATAGCCTCACTCCCAGCGGTGAGGCAGGAAGCCACCATGCCCACGACAGAGAGCTCTCAGGCAATTGACAGAGAGCCGGTGCTGCCCTGCCATTCACTTCCAGGGGCCAGGGCGGGGAGGCTGGCAGGGGTCCACCAGGGTCCACTCCCTGGAGACCTCCCAGGGAAGGCAGGGATCAGTTCTAGAACAAGGGGCTTCTCTCTACCACCAAAACCCCCGACCTTGGCTCTGCCATCCTAGTCACAAGGACTCAGCTGGATTTACCCCGTAAGTGGCGGAGTCTACAGATATTTCAGGGGCTATTAAATATGTTTAAGATCCAAGAAGGAAAAAGAAAAGGGTATAGATTCTAAAATATGAGAAGGATACTGTAAGATCAAAATTACTAATAATTTCAAAAGCAGGATTCCAAAGCCCTTTTAATATTATTTTTTCCTTTGAACTTTTTATTTTGTATTGGGGTATAGCAAAACAGTGTTGTGATAGTTTCAGGTGAACAGCGAAGGGACTCAGGCATATCATTCTCCTGCAAACCCCACTCCCATCCAGGCTGCCACATAACACTGAGAAGAGTTCCACGTGCTACAATAGGTCCTTGTCAGTTATCCATTTTAAATACAGTCGTGTGTACATGAAAGGATACAAATGAACTTACTTACAAAACAGAAAGAGACTCAAGAACTTATAAAATACACTTACGGTGGCAGGGGCAGGGTGGGGGGCTGCTGGGGGTGAAGGGAGGGATAGTTAGGGAGTTTGGGATGGTCATGTATACTCTTTTTAAGCAAAATCATTTTTGAAACAATTACATTCAGCTGAGTGAATTTTAATATGCTAATATGGAGGAGGGCCTCTCAGAGGTCTTAAAGTAGCCCCTGAAACATATTCTTTTCACCTCCTGGGGGGGGAAAATTCTCCTACCTTGTTGCATGTGAATGGGATATGGAGACAGGAGGTCTCTGAGGCCACACAGTCCTCCTCTCCCTGACTCTGCAAGATTGCCAAAGAGACCCCAGGGTGCAGGCACGGTGGGAGCCAGTGTTCTGGAGCTATGGCGAGCACAGATCCGAACTCCTAAGAGCATCCTGACCTGTCTCCCAAGTCATGAGAGCCTTGCCATCATCTGCCTTCCTGGGGCAAGTTTGGTGGAAGGTTCCAGGTTGGGAGTTAGGAGCAGGGGTCTTGGGCTAAGCCCTGCTGACTCCCTCACAGGCAAAGGATATGCAACCCTCTCTGCCCCAATGTCACCCCCACAATTAGAGAAGCACAGGACAGGCTGAGAGGATCCTTCTTATTAAATAAAAAATGAGAAAAGGCACATCTCTCTGTGAAAGAGACTCAGTTCTTTGTGAAAGAGGAACCTCTTCCCCCCACCCCCCACCCCCCGATTTCAGATGTAAGTAAGTGCTGGCTCCGAGTGACTCCCACTTCACTGTTCCCCTTACCCGACCCAGCAAGCCCTGGACTGTGCTATGTGCGCTCAGTCGTGTTTGACTCTTTTTGATCCTGTGGACTGTAGCCGGCCAGGCTCCCCTGTCCACGGGATTCTCCAGGCAAGAATACTGAAACGGGTTGCCATGCCCTTCTCCAGGAGATGTTCCCTGACCCAGGGATAAAACCCTGCATTGGCAGGCAGATTCTTTACCACTGAGCCACCAGGGTAGCCCAGACCCTAAACTGGGTGCTTCCCAACTCTGATACTGTGATTCTTCAGGGCCCTGGTGTCCTCCTAGAAAGCACTCATAGCCAGCAGAGGGCAAATGCAAGAACCAGAGGCGACCCCTGCCCACTCCCTGCTGGTTACCCTGGTTGGCAGACAGCTCTTTTCCCAGTTGGTGGGCAGGGTTGTATTTATTTTGCAATTAACAAAGAACAAAGACATGGAAGGGGTGGGGCTTGTGGTTGGCTTTGGGGGACCAGAATCCCTGCCTTGCCCCTGGTTCTTTGACTCCAGGTCTGGGGGTAGGAGGCGTGTCCACACCCCCCATCATTCACAGTGGTCTGCATTTCTTTGGCCGGATCATCAGCTGCAGCAGACGGGCCTATTCTCCCAGAGAGGCAAGGGGCAAAACACAACTCGAACAGACTCCAGACCCACTCAGGTCAGGGGTGACGAGTACAGACTCCCCTGTATTCATCAAGGGCACACTGGGAGATGGAGAGACCAAGGCCATGCGGGTCTCAGAACAGCCCCTGCTGGTTCTTTGTCGTGCTGTCTTCAAAGTGGGAACCACATCCCTGTGTTCTACGTGGAGATATGGCAGACACCCCCACTAATGAAAGCAGGGAGATTTGGGGGGCACGAGAGGTGTTGATACAACAGATAGAGCTCTGAATTACCCACAGTAAACAAAGCAAATTATATTGACTTCCACAGGAGTCTGAGATTTTGACAGCAAAGAGAGACTTATGGTAGAGTTGTTGCAGCATTTATATTTAATAAATTTAAGAGAGAGATGAAATAGACTTTAGCAAGGCTAGTGAAATATTTATAAAAGCACACCGAAGCCATGTAAGGGAGAGAGAGGGAAATAAAACAGCTCACATGCGGGATCAAATCGAGCAAGCCAGCTTTTAACCTGACAGCTCCCTAGCACTGCAGGCGGAAAGCTGCCAATGGGCCACAGATGCACCACACCTGAGCTAGCCGGGAAGCGGAGGGAGGTTTGGGGAGGGGAGGTGGGGTGGGACGGTTGTGTGTGCACAAGGCTCAGCCAGCTCCATGTGGTCCTGGGCATCTGTCACACCTGCCTTCCTGCTCAGGTGCGCCTGGCACCTTGCAATGCCAGCCAGAGCAGGTTTTCCCGCCCCTGGCCTACGTCCAGTCAAGCCCATGGCCTGGTAGGAGCATCTGAGGCCCCTGGGAGGCCTCACAGACAGATGGAGGCTGGACACCCCTGGGCCTCCATCACAGGGAGAGCGGTCTGTCTTCAACCTATTGTCCCTGGAAGGTCTGGTTTGGGGATTATTAGACTGAGGGGAAACCAGCTAGTTAGTTTGCAGACTGGTCACATTTTTGAAATGTGCAATGTATAGTCATGGTGGATAATCAGAAGAAGACAGATTGACAAACATGCAAACTCTATCACCCCTAATCTCAACCACGCAGGCATTTCCAGACTGGCTATGTATCATTTATCAAGGGGTGGTTTTAATATTATGTAGCTCTACTCCATGAATACTCTTTGGAAGGATTGAAGCTGAACCTGAAGCTCCAATACTTTGGCCACTTGATGTGAAGAGCTGACTCATTGAAAAAGACCCCAATGCTAGGAAAGATTGAAGGCAAAAGGAGAAGGTGACAGAGAATAAGATGGTTGGATAGCATCACCAATTCAATGAGCATGAACTTGGGTGAACTCCAGGAGATAGTGAGGGACAGGGAGGCCTAGCATGCTGTAGTCCATGGGCTCACAAAGAGTCAGACACGACTTGAAAACTGAACAACAGCAACAAGTTCTACTCCCCTCTGACATAATCTAGAACACACTGGTCATTGTATGTCTCATACCCTGTTCTCAGTTTGGGGACATTCCCTCTGCCCAGAACATTCTTCTTTTCCTATCCAAATCTAAATTCATCTTGGAGACCCATTTCAATCCTGTCTCCCCAAAAAGCCACTTGTGGGGCCTGCTGCCCTCTGGCCCAGTCTCTCCCTCTGCTGAACCCCCAAGGCCTGCTCATGTTGCCACACTGTGCTTCATTCTTAGACCGTCTTGTTTCCTGACCCTGTTGCCTGTTGACTTTTCCTGTCTTTCCATTCCCATGGAAAATCCTGCCTTCTCCCTTTTTGCCTCTGTCTGCATCCCATCTGGCACCCTCAGCCCAGTGCAGGCCCAAGGCAGGCTCCAGGCTGCAGCCCCAACCCAGAACCTCCCAGAACACCTTCTGACTTCACCACTTGGATGGGAACAATGTCTGGACGTCTGCTCTCCCTCAGAGAATCGCATCGGTGTGAGCCACTTGCTCCAGGAGCTGCAGGCTGATTTGTGGAAGATCAGTTCACCCAGTGGCCAGTCGACACGGCTATGGAGGGCTGCTCTGGGAGTTTCAGTTCTGCATCTCGGATCTTCACCCTGATTCTGCCACTGCGGGTGGCAGGGCGCGGGCTGTGCTATACACGGTTTGCTAGGTCCCTATGCACTCCCCCGTCCCACCCACCTTTGGATTTGAAATTGCTACAGAGAACTCTGCTAGGCCATGCCTAAGGAGTGTGTCTGACAGTTCACTCATTCAGCAAACTGGACTTGTTATATGGAATTTTCCGCACATCAGCTTTAGTGAATTGACATAGATACCCTGACCTTCCGGGAAGGAGGTTCTGAAGCCGCACTGGAACAGGGTCTAGGACCCATCTCCCTGGCCCCTCGGGCCACGCCCTGCAGCCTCTGGTCTCCTGACCCTGACACCAACAGCCTCCTTCCTCCAGGCCCTGCCTCAAGGTTCTGAGCTCTGACTTCCAGGGTCAGGCTTATCTGAACATCTCCCAGTGACTGAGAGTCACAGGAATGTGTAAGAAGCAGATGGGTCAGGCCTGGGAACTGTCTGAAGCTTCCCAGAGACTCTGGAAGGAAGCACAGAAGGTATTAAAAGCAGGTAACAAAGAACCAAGAATCGCTCCCTGTCTCCTGCCCCATTCTCAGCTGCATTGAACCCTTCTCACTTCTTAGAAGCTCTCTCACTCTCACCTCTGGGTTTTACACAGGCATTACACCTCTGCCTGGAGCACTTTCCTCTTCTTTCTCCCTCACTATACCCCTTGTTAAAAAACAACATTACTGCGGTATAAGTGTTGTTGTTCCATCGCTCAGTTGTGTTTGATTCTTTGCGACCCCATGGACTGCAGCAAGCCAGGCTTCCCTGCCCTTCAACATTTGCCAGAGCTTGCTCAAATGCATATCCATTGAGTCAGTGATGCCATCCAATCATTTCATCCTTTGTCATCCCCTTCTCCTCTTGTCTTCAGTCTTTCCCAGCATCAGAGTCTTTTCTAATGAGTCAGTTCTTCGCATCAGGTGATCAAAGGATTGGAGCTTCAGCATCAGTCCTTCCAATGAATATTCAGGATTGATTTCCTTTAAGACAGACTGATCTGATCTCCTTGCAGTTCAAGGGACTCTCAACACAATCAAAAAGCATCAGTTCTTTGGTGCTCAGCTTTCTTTATGGTCCAACTCTCACGTCCATATATGGCCACTGGAAAAACTAGCTTTGACTAGTCAGACTTTTGTTGGCAAAGTAATGTCTCTGCTTTTTAATATGCTGTCTAGATCAGTCATAGCTTTTCTTCCAAGGAGAAATTGTCTTTTAAATTACATGGCTACAGTCATCATCTGCAGTGATTTCGGAGTGGAAGAAAATAAAGTCTGTCACTGTTTCCATCGTTTCCCCATCTATATGCCACGAAGTGATGGGACTGGATGTCATAATCTTGGTTTTTTTTGAATGTTGAGTTTTAAGCCAGGCTTTTCACTTTCCTCGTTCATCTTCATCAAGAGTCTCTTTAGCTCCTCTTCTCTTTATGCCATAAGTGTGATGTCATCTGCATGTCTGAGATTATTGATATTTCTCCTAGAAATCTTGATTCCAGCTTGAGCTTCAACTAACCTGGCATTTCGCATGATGTACTCTGCATGTAAGTTGAATAAGCAGAGTGACAATATACAGCCTTGATGTACTCCTTTCCCAGTTTTGAACCAGTTCATTGTGCATGTCCGATTCTAGCTGTTGCTTCTTGATCTGCATACATATTTCTCAGGAGGCAGGTATGATGGTCTGGTATCCCCATTTCTTTAAGAATTTTCCAGTTTTCTGTGATCCACACAGTCAAAGGCTTTAGCATAGTCAATGATACAGAAGTAGATTTTTTTTCTGGAATTCTCTTGATTTTTCTACGTCTAACGGATGTTGGCAAATCGATCTCTGGTTCCTTTGCCTTTTCTAAATCCAGCTTGAACATCTGCAATTTCTTGATTCAGGTACTATTGAAGCCTAGCTTGGAGAATTTTGAGCATTACTTGGCCTAGCATGTAAAGTGAGTGCAATTGTGTTGTAGCTTGAGCATTCTTTGGCTGTGCCCTTCTTTGGGATTGGGTGTGTGTGCATGCTCAGTCATGTCTGACTCTTTGCAACCCCATGGACTGTAACCCACCAGGCTCCTCTGTCCATGGGATTTTCCAGGCAAGAATTAGGATTGGAATGAGGTATAATTTAAACACGATAAATTGTACCCATTTAAAGCCAGGCTTTAAATTCTCCAAGCCAGGCTTCAGCAATACGTGAACCATGAACTTCCAGATGTTCAAGCTGCTTTTAGAAAAGGCAGGGGAACCAGAGATCAAATTGCCAATATCTTCTGGATTATCGAAAAAGCAAGAGAATTCCAGAAAAACATCTGCTTCTGCTTTATTGACTATGCCAAAGCCTTTGACTGTGTGGATCACAATAAACTGTGGAAAATTCTGAAAGAGATGGGAATACCAGACCATCTGACCTGTCTCTTGAGAAACCTGTATGCAGGTCAGGAAGCAACAGTTAGAACTGGACATGGAACAACAGACTGGTTCCAAAAAGGAAAAGGAGTATGTCGAGGCTGTATACTCTCACCCTGCCTATTTAACTTATATGCAGAATACATCATGAGAAATGCTGGGATGGAAGAACCACAATCTGGAATCAAGATTGCCGGGAGAAATATCAATAACCTCAGATATGCTGACAACACCACCCTTATGGCAGAAACCTAAGAGGAACTAAAAAGCCTCTTGATGAAAGTGAAAGAGGACAGTGAAAAAGTTGGCTTAAAGCTCAACATTCAGAAAACTAAGATCATGGCATCTGGTCCCATCACTTCTTGGGAAATAGATGGGGAAACAGTGGTAACAGTGTCAGACTTTGTTTTTTTGTGTGTGCTCCAAAATCACTGCAGATGGTGATTGCAGCCATGAAATTAAAAGACGCTTACTCCTTGGAAGGAAAGTGATGACCAACCTAGATAGCATATTGAAAAGCAGAGACATTACTTTGCCAACAAAGGTCCATCTAGTCAAGGCTATGGTTTTTCCAGTGGTCATGTATGGATGTGAGAGTTGGACGGTGAAGAAAGCTGAGTGCCAAAGAATTGATGCTTTTGAACTGTGGTGTTGGAGAAGACCCTCGAGAGTCCCTTGGACTGCAAGGAGATCCAACCAGTCCATCCTAAAGGAAATCAGTCCTGGGTGTTCATTGGAAGGACTGGTATTGAAGCTGAAACTCCAATACTTTGGCCACTTCATTCTAAGAGTTAACTCACTGAAAAAGACCCTGATGCTTGGAAGGATTGGGGGCAGGAGGAGAAGGGGACGACAGAGGATGGATGGCATCACTGACTCGATGGACATGGGTTTGGGTGGACTCTGGGAGTTGGTGATAGACAGGGAAGCCTGGCGTGCTGCAGTTCATAGGGTTGCAAAGAGTCTGACATGACTGAGCGACTGAACTGAACCGAACTGAAAGTGTACCTTGTGCCAAGACTAATACCTGACCCACGTGTACACCACTGAAACCATTCCCGTAGGCTCCATCACCACCCAAAGTTGCCTCTTGACTCTCTGACTCCTCCTACTCACCCTTACCCCAGGACCCAGGCAACCACTCGTTGGCTCTCTATCTCTGTAGATGAGTTTGCTGCTTCTCGAGTTTTACATGGGCTTCCCAGGTGGCACTAGTGGTAAAGAACCCTCCCACCAGTGCAGGAGACATAAGAGACCCAGATTTGATCCCTGGGTAAGGAAGATTCCCTGGAAGAGGACATGGCAACCTACTCCAGTATTCTTGCCTGGAGAATCCAATAGACAGAGGAACCTGGTGGGATACAGTCCATAGGGTCACAAAGAGTCTTATATACATTGAATCATATGATATATACAATTTTATATCTGTTTTCTTTCACCTGGCAAGATTATTTTGAAGTTGAATCGGTAGCTCATTTTTTTCTATTGCTAAGGAGTATTCCAGTGTATAGATACATCACATTTTGTTTATCCATTCACCCCACTGGTGGCTGCCGGTCTGTTGCTATTAAAAGCAAAGCTGCAATGAACATTCCCGTGTAAGTTTTTGACTGGACATATGCCTTTACTTCCCCTGTAAATCTCTAGGAGTAGAGTGGCCAGATTGTATGACAAGTACGTGTTTAAATTTTTAAGAAACTACTAAATTGTTTATCAAGTCAACGTAAAAGGGAGTTCTAGGTTTTCCACATCTTAAGCAACACTTGGTATGGTCAGCCTTGTTCATTTTAGCCATTCTAATAGATGATGGGTGGTAGGGATTTTTCATTTCTCTAATGGCAAATGATGCTGTGCATCTTTCGATGGGCTTATTTGCCATCCATCCCTCTTTTTTGGTAAAGTTTCTGTTCAAATCATTTGCCATTTTCCACTGGTTTATTATGATTATTATTAAATTTGGAAGTTTTTTTATATATTTTAGAAACAAATCCTTTATCAGATATATGATTGACAATATTTTATCAGATTCAGTCATTTGTCTTTTCATTCTTTTAATGGAACTTTTCAGAGAACAGTTTCAAAGAGCAAAGTCCAATTTATCAAGTGTTTTCTTTAAGAGATCATGGCTTTGGTGCCATTTCTAAGAAATCATTGCCAACCCAAGCTCACAAATTTTCTCCTGTGTTTTCTTCAGAAATGTGTATTATACAATTAGATTTATGATTAATTTTGTCTTAAACTTTGTATCAGATGAGAAGTATAAATCAGAGTTCAGTTTTTTGCATATGGATATCCAATTGTTTCAATGGTATTTGTTGAAACAGCTATCTTTTCTCTCCATTTGCACCTTAGCCAAAAATCAGTTTTCCACATGTACAGAGAGAGCCTATTTCTGGTTTCTCCGTTTCATTCATTTCTTGATCGTTACACCAGTGCCACCCTCTCTTGATTACTGTGGCTTTCCTGTAAGATTTGAAATCAGGTCATTGTAGTCCCCAACTTGGTCTTCTGCAGAGTTGTTTTGTCTATTCTGTGGCCTCCCTTTGCTTCTTCAAATGAATTTTAGAATCAGCTTGATAATTTCAACAAAAAAGTCTGCAGAATTTTGAATGGGATTGCTTTGAATCTGTAGACAAATTTGGGAAGATTTGATGTGTTAAAAATACTGAGTCTTATGACTTGTAAACAAGGCATAACTATTTATTTAGTTTTAAAAAATTTCTCTCAACAGTGTTTTGTGGTTTTTAGTGTATAACCCTTGCAGACCTTTTTGTCAGATTTATTTCTTTTTCAGAGTTTTACACCATCGTAAGTGACATTTCAAATTTTAATTTCATACTGTTCCTTGCTAGTGCGTGCTGTGCTAAGCTGCTTCAGTAGTGTCTGATTCTTTGCAACCCTATGGACTGTAGCCCGCCAGGCTCCTCTGTCCCTGGGATTCTCCAGGCAAGAGTACTGGAGTGGATAGTCAAGCCCTTCTCCAAGGGATCTTCAGACCTAGAGACTGAACCCACGTCTTTCATATCTCCTGCACTGGCAGGCAGGTTCTTTACCATTAGTGCCACCCGGGAAGCCCTTCCTTGCTAATACACAAAAATACAGGGTTTTTTTGTAAATTGATCTTGTTTCTTGTAACTCCACTAAACATCTTGATTAATTCTGATAGCTATTTTGTAGATTCCATCAGATTTTCTACCTATACAACTATGTCATTTGCAATAAAGATATTTTTACTTCTTTTTCAATGTAGATCCCCTTGTTTTCTCTCTTCCCATCTTTCCCTTTTCTTTCTTTTTCAATGTCTTTCCCCACTATTTTACTTCTAGAGCCTCCAGGACAGTATGGAATAGAAACAGTAAGAGTAGACATCCTTGTCTTGTCCCTTATTTTAGGAGGAATGCATTCCGTCTTTCATCATTAAATACATTGGCTCTAAGTTTTTCAAGATGAAGTTCTCTTCTACTTGTAATTTGTGGAGAAAGTTTATCAGGAAAGAATAATAAATTTTATCAAAAGTGTTTTCTGTATCTCATAAGGTGATCATTTTCAGATTTGACTTTTATTTTGTTGAGGTAGTTTCCTTCTGTTCATAGGTTGCTGAATGTTTTTATCAAGAAATGGTGTTGAATTTTGTTAAGTGATTTTTCCGCATCAGTTGAGAGGATCGTGTGATTCTTTTCTTTTGTTCTGTTACTGTGGTGTATCACATTGATCTATTGTCACATGTTGGATCATCCTTACAATTCCAGGAATAAATCCCCCTTGATTGTAGTCTTTTGGATATGCTGTTTCATTTGACTTGCTAGTATTTTGTTGAGGATTTTCACATCAGTGTTCATAAGGAATGTTGGTCTGTACTTGTCTTGCAGTGATTGCCTATTTGGATGAGTTAAGAAGACCAGCCTCATAGAATGAGTTAAGAAGTGTTCCCTGTCTTCAGTATTTTAGAAAAGTTCGAGAAACATCGTTCTTAGTTCTTCCCTAAACTTTTAGTAGAATTTACCACTGAAGCCACCAGATCCAGGGCTTTTATTTGCCAGGAGATTTTTTATTACTGACTTGATCTTGTTACCAGTTATAGGTCTATTCAAATTTTCTATTTCTTTGTGATTTAGTATTGGTAGGTTTGTGGTTCTAGGAATTTTTCCTTCATCTAGATTATCCAATTTGTTGGTGTACAATTGTTCTTTCTTATAAGATCTTTCTTATAGTCCTTTTTACTTCTGTAAAGATGCTTGCTCCTTGGAAAGAAAGCTATGACAAACCTAGACAGCATATTGAAAAGCAAATACATCACCTTGCTGACAAAGGTCCATATAGTCAAAGCTGTGGTTTTTCCAGTAGTCATGCACAGATGTAAGAGCTGGACCATTTATTTTCCAATGAGTCAACTCTTCAAACACTTGTTATCATAAACTGAAATATCTAAAACAACTAAAGATGGACTATGTATCAAAATAGTTTAATATAGTATCTAACTGAATTTTATTAAATATAACATTTATAGAGAGAGAAAAAAAAAGAGCTGGACCATAAAGAAGGCTGAGCATCAAAGAACTGATGCTTTCGAATTGTGGTGCTGAAGAAGACTCTTGAGAGTCCTTTGGTCTTCAAGGAGATGAAACCAGTCAATCCTAAAGGAAATCAACCCTGAATATTAAATTGGAAGGACTGATGCTAAAGCTGAAGCCCCAATACTTTGGCCACCTGACGCAAAGAGCTGACTCACTGGAAAAGATCCTGATGGTAGGAAAGACTGAAGGCAAAAAGAGAAGGGGGCAGCAGAGGAGAGATGGTGAGATAGTATCACTGAATCAATGGACATGATTCTGAGCAAACTCTGGGAGATAGTGAAGGACAAGGAAGCCTGGAGTGCTACAGTCTGTGGGGTTGCAAAGCATCAGACATGACTTAGCAACTTAACAACAGCAGCAAAACAAATCAGTAGTAATGTCCCATTTTCATTTCTAATTTTAGCAATTTGAGTCTTTTCTCTTTTTTCTTAGTCAATCAGAATAAAGTTGATCAATTTTGTTGATCTTTTCAAGTAACCAACTTGTAGTTTCATTGACTTTCTCTGTTGTTTTTCTAATTATCAGTTGATTTATTTCTGCTGTAATCTTTATTATTTCCTTCCTTCTCCTAGGTTTAGTTTGTTCTTCTTTTTTAGTTCCTTAAGGTGTAATGCTTTCTTGCTACAGTCCATGGGGTCACAAAGAGTCAGACACGACTTAGTGACTGAACAACAACAAAGGTGCAAAGCTAGGTTGTTTACTGATTTGAGAGCTTTCTCATTTTTTTTAATGCAAGTGTTTATAGTTATTAATTTCCCCCCTTAACACTGCTTTCACTGTGTTCTATAAGTTATGGAATACTGTGCTTACATTTTCATTTTTTTCTATGTACTATTTAATTTCATCTGTGATTTCATCTTTGATTCATGGGTTGCTTAAGAGAATGCTGTTTAATTTCCACAGATTTGTGGATTTTCCAGCTTTACTTCTGCCTTGATCCTTGTATAATATCTATCATTTTAAATCTGTTGTACTTAATTTGTGGTCTAACATATAGTATACCCTAGAAAATGTCCCACGTGCACTTGAGAAGAATGTGTATGTGCTGTTGTTGGATAGAGTGTTTTGTGTATGTACGTTTAAGCTAGTTGACTTATTGTGTTGTTTAAGTCTCGTGTTCCCTTCTTTACCATCAGTCTGGTTGTCCTATCCATCACTGAGAATGGGGTATTGTAGTCTCCAACTATTATTGTAGAGCTGTCTATTTCTCTTCTAAATTCTATCAGTTTTTGCTTCATATAGTTTGATGATTTTTCATCAGGTACATAAATGTTTATAATTGTTACATCTATAATTAAACCTCTTAACATATAAAGGACTTCTTTCTCTCTTCTTTTTTTTTCCCCCCATGGTTATCTAATTTTATTTATTTATTTATTTATTTTATTGGTTTTGCCATACAATGACATGATATCGCCATGGGTGTACATATGTTCTCCCTCCAGAACCCCCCTCCCTCCTCCTTCCCTCCTCCCTCCCCCAGGTCATCTTGGTGCACCAGCCCCGAGCAACAATCCTGGGCTGGCGATTGATTTCACATATGATACTTAACATGTTTCAATGCCATTTTCCCAAATCATCCCACCCCTGCCCTCATCCACAGAGTCCACGAGTCTGTTCTATACATCTGCGTTCCTTTTGCTGTCTCGCATGCTGGGTTCTCGTTACCATCTTTCTAAATTCCATATATATGCATTAATATACTGTATTGTTGTTTTTCCTTCTGGCTTACTTCACCCTGGATAATAGGCTCCAGTTCTGTCCACCTGAGTAGAACTGCTTCAAATGAATTTTTTTTTAATGCTGAGTAGTATTCCATTGTGTATATGTACCACAGCTTTCTTATCCATTCGTCAGTTGATGGGCATCTAGGTTGCTTCCATGTCCTGGCTACTGTAAACAATGCAGCGATGAACATTGGGGTACACGTGGCTCTTTCAATTCTGGTTTCCTCGGTGTGTATGCCCAGCAGTGGGATTGCTGGGTCATATGGCAGGTCTATTTGCAGTTTTTTAAGGAATCTCCACACTGTTTTCCATAGTGGCTATACTAGTTTGCATTCCCACCAACAGTGTAAGAGGGTTCCCTTTTTCTTTCTCTCTTCTGTTTTCTGTTTTAAATAGATTTTGTCCAGAATTAGTATAGCCTCATGGCTCAGTCAGTAAATAGTCCATCTGCGATGCAGGAGACATGGGTTTGATCCCTGGATCGGGAAGATACCCTGGAGAAGGAAATGGCAGTCCACTCCAGTATTCTTGCCTGGAAAATCCCATGGACAATGGAGCCTGGCAGGCTATAGTCTATGGGGTCACAAGAATCAAACATGACTTAGTGACTAAACCACCACCACCATCATTAGTATAACCACCCCTGCTCTCTTTTGCTTACTATTTACAAACCAAAGTTATGATAGTACTACCTTTGATTTTTAAATGTATTAGTCTATTAAGTTATGTATAGAAAAGTAGTCATAAAAAGTAATGATAGTTTTTATAATTTCCCATGTATTTACGTTTATTGAGATCTTTATTTCTCCATATGGCTTCAAGCTACTGTCTAGTGCCCTCTCATTACTCCTTGAAGCCATCCCTTGAGCATGTCTTATAGGGCAGGTCTAGAGCAAACAAACTCCCTCACTTTTTGTTCGTCTGGGGATGTCTAAATTTCTCCTTCACTTTTGAAGGAGAGCTTAGCTGGGTATAAATTCTCAGGTGACAGTTTCTCTTTTAGCAGACTGAATCAGCCCATTGTTTTCTGGCCTCAAAAGTTTCTGATGAGAAATCTGCTGATATTCTTATTGAAGATCCTTTGTACAGTGATGATCCATCCCTTTTTTGCTTCTTTCTAGATTCTCTGCCTTTGACTTTTGAAAGTTTGAATACAGTGTGTCTTGATGTGGGTCTCTTTGAGTTCATCTTATTTGGAATTTGTTGAGTTTCCTGGATATTTATATTCATATCTCTCATTAAAATTGGGGAAGTTTTCAGCCATTATTTCTTCAGATATTTTTTCTGTCCCTTCTCCCTCTCTCTTGTGTATATTCATCTGTTTGATGGTGTTCTACAGGTCCTCTAGTTTTCCATCACTTTTCTTCAATCTTTTTTTTATTAGTTCTTCAAATTTGATCATTTCCATTTTCCTGTGTTCAAATTTGCTGATTTTTTTCTTCTGCCTGCTTAAATATGCCCTTGAATTCCTCTAGTGAACTTTTAATTTATTGTATTTTCAGTGCCAGAATTTCTTTTTGTTTCCTTTTTCTATCTCTTTTTGGTATTTCCACTTTGTTCATACATCATTTTCTTGACTTTCACCACATCTTCCTTTAGTTCTTTGAGTGTCCTTAAGACAGTTGCTGTAAACTCTGTCTAGTAGTGTAGTTGTTGTTGCTGTTTTTCAGTCGCTCACTCATGTCTGACTTTCTGTGACCCCATGGACTGCAGCACACCAGTCTTCCCTGTCCTTCACTATCTCCTGGAGTTTGCTCAGACTCATAACCATTGAGTTGATGATGCCATCCAACCATCTCATCCTCTGTCGCTCCCTTCTGTCTAGTAGGTCCGCCTTCCAATCTTTTTCAAGGACAGTTTTTGTTGACGTATTTTCCCTATTGATCAGATTATATTTTCTTATTTCTTTGTATGCCTTGTAATGTTTTTGTTGAAAACTGGATGTTTAAATCTAATAATGTAGTGGCTCTGGAAATCAGATTCTGTCTCTTCCTCAGGTTTTGCTAGGGTTTGTCATGATTTAGTTTACTGGATTTTCCTTTATTATTGTTGGCTATCTTTTTACCAAGGATCAGCCTGTGGTGAAATTTAAGGTATTCCCAGAATTAAGGTCCTTCTGAGCCTATGTCTTTCCCTAGGCACGTGTGGTCACTTTCTAATTTTCTCTACATATGCAGTTGCTTATGAATGTTCTAGACTTTAATGTCTGGCTCCCAAAAGAGGGAAAAGAAAAAAATGAAAGTGGGAAGGGTATTGGCCCTTTAAGTCCCATGGAAGTCATTTCAACTGGAGAGGAAGGTGCTTATCACAACGCATGAGGGTGCAACTAAAACAGCTGCCCACCTCTTTGCATCTCTGTGGTTAAATGCACCAATCAGCAATCAATCAGAGCACAAATTTCCTGCATTTGGAGGATAGGGTCTTTTATGCTCTTTCTGAATCCCACAAGCTGCATTCAAGCTGCTTCAGGAATACATGTACGGCTGCATGAGGATGAGAGGTGGAGAGCTTCAACCATATGACAATCTGAAGCTGACCAAAATTAACTGCAGTTTACCACCCAAGTCTTCCCTTGGAAGTTGCAAGCTTTCAATAGACTCCAGAATTCCAAAGTAATTATATCAGACAGATTCTGCCAATGTAATTATATTCTAGGTAGAGGAACAGATTCATGGTGCTTCCTACTCCACCATATTTTCAGAATATGCTGTCTATTTTGCCTCCATTTTTTGGAAAATATTTTCATTAGGTAGAGAATTCTGAGTTGACAGTCTTTCAATGTTTTAAAGATGTTGCTCTTATTTGCATTGTTTCTAGTGAGAAATCTGCTATAATCCTCTGTACATAATGTGTTTTCTATCTTGAGTCTTTAAAATTTTTCTTTTTAAGACTGATTTTGAACGATTTGGTTATGATGTGCCTTGGTGAAGTTTTCTTTGTGTTTCTTGTGCTTGGAGTCATTGAACATTTTTAGATCCATAGGTTTACAATTCTTATAAAATTGGGGGAAAGTTTAGCTACTGTTACTTCAGCTGTGTTTACTGCACCCACCGTTTCCTTAAGGAACTCTAATTACATGTATATTAGGCCACTGAATACTATGTCACAACTCATTTCTGCTATTTACAGTCTTCATTATTTTTTCTCTTTCTTTCATTTTGGAAAGTTTCCATTGCTCTGTCTTTAAGTTAACTAGTCCTGTGTTCTGCAGTGGGTAAGCTCCTCCTTAATCCTGTCCAATGTACTCTTCAGCCTCAGTAATTGTAGTCTTCATTTCTAGTAGTTTGACCTAGGTCTTTTTCATGTCTTCCATTTCTCTAATTAACTGTTTGAACATATGGAAGCTCATCAGAACTGTTTTAACGTCCTTCCCTGATAAATCTAACACCTGTACCTGTTCTGGGTCTGTTTTGATTGAGTCACCCTTCTCTTCATCCTGGGTCATACTCTCCTGCTTCTTTACATGACTGGTAATTTGTAAAGAGATGCCAAACATAATAAATTTTACCTTTTTGCATGTTGAATATTTTTTGTATTCCTAGAAATAATTTTGTGCTTTATTCTGGGCTAGGCTAGAGCACTCTTCATGCTGACCCTTTCTATGGATCTTTCCTGGGCCTCAGTGACCCTCTCCACATGCGTGTGCTGAGTGATGTTTTGCTAAATACTTAGGAGGGGCCCCTGCAGGTCTCCAGAGTCCTGTCTCTGTGCAAATTTCCCTTTTCAGCTTGCTTTTCCTGCAAACTCCAGCTGCCTTGGTCTCCCAGCGCTCAGCTCTGTCTCTTCAACATAGGCAGTCTACCAGTCTCCTCCAGGTCTCCCCTCGTGTGTCACATCCTGAAAACTCTCTCGAGGCAATAAGCTGGAGCAATCATAGTACTTTGTTCATTTGATGCCCATCTCTCAGGGAAAACTGCCCTTCATTTCTTAATGTTCAATGTCTTGCAAACCATTGTTTCCTGTATTTTGTCTGGTTTCTTGGTTGTTTCAGGCAGGGGGTAAATCTAGTCCGTGCTTCTCCTTCTCAGCTGGAAGTGGAAGCTCCCTCACTAATGGCAAATTAATCTTCACAACTCAGTTCAAATATCATCTTCTTCAGGCAGCCTTCTCTGATGGCCCACAGACCAAGTTAAGCGCTCCTGCTCTGCCCCACCCCACCCCACCCCAACCCTAGCCACAGTGCTTCTGTCTTAGTTCTTATCAGTCTGCATTGTTATTGTTTATCTGCTCACCTCCCAGGTGGTGCTAGTGGTAAAGAACCCACCTGCCAATGCAAGAGACATAAGAGATGAGGGTTAGATTCCTGGGTCAGGAAGATACCTTGGAGTAAGAAATGGCAACCCATTCCAATCTTCTTGCCTGGAGAATCCCTTGGACAGAAGAGCCTGGTGGACTGCAGTCCATAGGGTCGCACAGAATCTGAAGCAACTTCAGTTCAGTCGCTCAGCTATGTCTGACTCTCTGCGACTCCATGAACTGCAGCATGCCAGGCTTCCCTGTCCATCACCAACTCCCGAAGCCTGCACCAACATGAGTTTGTCCATTGAGTCAGTGATGCCATCCAACCATCTCATCCTCTGTCATCCCCTTCTCCTCCTGCCTTCAATCTTTCCCAGCATCAGGGTCTTTTCCAATGAGTCAGTTCTTCGCATCAGGTGGCCAAAGTATTGGAGTTTCAGCTTCAGCAACTTAGCACCAGTTAGACTGTATTTTCCTAAACATAGAGATCTATGTCTTACTCACTAGACTTTATCTGGCACAGAACAGGTGCTTGATGAATGTTGAGATTTTTGAATGTGTCTTAGCTCCAAAAGACTGAAACACCATGATCAGGGAGGTTTCTCTTGTGTCCAGTCAGATATGGGAGATGGGGAAGTTTCATCTAGAAAAATGTGGATATAAGGTACACCTGTGGCCCCAGGGGCAGGACCCTTGTTCTTATCTTCAAGGAGTTAGAGTTGGTAGCCAGTTAAACAACGGTACACTAGGGGCTTCCCAGGTGGTGCTAGTGGTGAAGAATCTGCCTGCTAATGCGAGAGACATAAGAGACAAGGGTTCGATCCCTGGGTTGGGAAGATCCTCATGGACAGAGGAGCCTGGCGGGCTACAGTCCATAGGATTGCAAAGAGTTGGACAGAACTGAACCGACTTCTCACAGCACAGCACACACCCTAGAGGCACTTCAAATGCAGAAGGAGGAGGCAGAACCAGGGAGAAAGCTGCACGAGGGCTAAGCTCCCCAAGGAAGCAGGGAGTCTGTCTCAGAATGAAATGCCTGTGCATCCTTGTTGTTGTTCAGTGGCTCAGTCATCTTCAACTCTTTGCAATCCAATGGACTGCAGCACAGCAGGCCTCCCTGTCCTTCAGTATCTCCTGGAGCTTTCTCAAACTCACGTCCACTGAGTCGGTGATACCATCCAACCATCTCGTCTTCTGTCATCCCTTTCTCCTCCTGCCTTCAATCTCTTCCAGCACCAGGGCCTTTTCTGCAGCCTTGTGGTCCCTCCAAAACCCCCAGCTCCCCAAACCCCCAAGGTTCTGGAGAAGATCCCATCCCACCCCAGCCCAGGCATTAGGGAGTAAAGCAAGTTTGCAAACTAAAGGGATTTCAAGTCTGCACTTGGTAAGTGAAAAAAAAAAAAAAAAACACCTCACTCTTTTACAAAGAATGAAAAGGCTTTCCCCACCCTCCCTTTCCTTTCCCTTCAATGATGGCATTTCCATAAGAGAAACTGCTTGATAGGCCTGTCCCCTTTAAATTATTTTCTGACGATCCAGGCAGTCGCACGCGCAGGCTGCCTCTCCTTGGCTCACCTTTCCTTTCAATTACTTTCCTTCTTAAGCTGAACAATGGCAGCGTCACGGCCCCTCCTTGCTGAGACCGCTGCAACTCAGCGCCTCTGCGGCCCGGTGCCCAGGCTGGGTTCCGGCTTTGTTCCCCTGACCAGACGGCCGCTGTTTCATCTTCCCGTCTCCCCTTTCTGTGCCATTTAAACTTTAACCTGGTAGTAACTTTGCTGCCTTGATTCCCGATTCAAAGGCTGGCAGATGAAAAGCCCTCCCCTTGGATGTGGCTTGAAAACTTCATTCCCAGTCTCTCTCTGTCTTTGAACTGCCTTGGAGCCTTTTTGCCCAAGCCGTTTTATTCTCCCTGGGCCTTGAGCTTTCAGGCCTGGGGGCTCGGGAAAGGCAGCAATAGGGGCTTCTCAGTTGGGGGCCAAGAGGACCCCAAGTGCCCAGAGTGGATAACTCCTGTGCCCCCATGCACATACCACCTCCCCCTACCCCTGAGAGCCTGGAGTCTGGCTCAGGAGACCCATCTCTGGCCTTTCTGGGCCGGTCCCTGCCTTCACCCAGCCCTCCCCCATCTCAGCTTCCCTTCACAAGCCCCAGACCCACAGCACTTCAAGGCTTCTAGCCCCAGGTGGGTCCTCCAGAAACTTTTTCCTTTTCAATGCCAGGCAGGCCCCTTGCTGTTTCAGATATCGGGCAAGGCACAATGACAGAATTCTGCCATCACAGAAAAATTCAGGTGATCAAGACCAAATGGGACAGTGGGAAAATGAACCAGAGAGAGTGTTAGAAGTAAACCCCAAAGCAGACCTAACTTCTCCTCCAAGCAAGCTCTACACAGCCAGGTGGTGGCTGCATCGCTCAAGTCTCAGATGGATTTCCTTTTGCTAGATGCTCGGCAGTCTTGTCTACAAGGACAGTTTGCCCACCATCCTTGTATCTGCTGACAGAACTAAAGAACAGTAGAGTGGGTTGAATCTTGGCCCTCAAATCAGTATGTCCACATCCCTCCACTCCTGGAATCTGTTAACTGATCTCATTTGGTGAAAGGCTCTTTGCAGACGTAATAAAGTTAAGGATCTTGAAATGAGGAGAGCATCCTGGATTAGTCAGGTGCACCGAAATGCTTTTTTGAGAGACACACAGAGGAGAGGAGGAGGCCTTGTGACCTTGGAGGCAGAGAGTGGAGCAATATAGCCACAAGTTTTAACACTCAGGGCCACCAGAAGCTGGAAGAGATAAGGAATGAATTGTCCCCTGGAGCCTTCGGAGGAAGCACAGCCCTGCTGACCCTTTGATTCTGGACGTCTGGCCCCAAAACTGTGCAAGAATAAATTCCTGTTGTTTTAAATCACTAAGCTTGTAGGGGCTTCCCCGGTGGCTCAGTGGCAAAGAATCCACCTGCCAAGACAAGGAAACACTAGAGATATGTGTTCACTCCCTGAGTTGGGAGGAGGAAATGACAACCCACTCTAGTATTGTTACCTGGAGAATCCCATGGACTGAGAAGCCTGGCGGTCTGCAGGCCATAGGGCCACAAAGAAAGAGTTGGACACAATTGAGTGCACATGCAAAAAAAAAGCTTGTAGTGATTTGTTACAGCAGCCTCAGGAAACTAATATAAGTATGCAAAGATGTGGAATTTTCATAGGTGAAAACCAGGGTTTGGTGCTATGGAAGAAATGTGCTGGAGGACTCCCTCTTCTTCCTCAGGGTATGACCATCTTTACCTGCAACTCCACACAGCCAGCCTGAGGGTGATGGCAGGAAAGAGGTGGAAAGGGCCTGCACAAGGCATGGCAGGAATGGACAGTGATACAAGCTAGATTGAGATCTTAAAGGGACTACTTGAACCAAAGTCATATATCCCAATGGAATCAGGACATGGCTGGTTTGGGGTAGACCAGAAGTCCACCTGCAGGTTGCTTTACGATAAAGAATCTACCTGCAATATCGGAGACTTGGGTTTGATCTCTGAATCAGGAGGATCCCCTGGAGGAGGAAATGGCAACCCACTCCAATATTCTTACCTGGAGAATCCCACAGACAGAGGAACCTGGCAGGCTATAGTCCATGGGGTCACAAAGAGTCAGATATGACTGAGTGACTAACATTTGAATACAATTCCTTCCTAAGGGAGAACCAGACAGCCCAGCTCAGCCTTAAAGCCAAGGCTTGATTATGGGGTGGCAAGGGGGCCAGGATTCTAGTCTCTGGCTTCTCTCCTGACCATGCCCATCCCCATCCCCAGATTCATGTTCCAAACTGGGACCAAGAAAAGCTGTCAACAAAAATTAGAAAAATGGTTTTTATTGAAACTCAAGAAAGACATCAGAACCATTGACAGAGAGCAGTAGAGACTGGGGGAGAAGGAAATTCTCCCCACTGCAGCTTAGGGCTAGGATTCCAACATATGGGGAGCCTTCGGCAGCTCAAGTTCAGCCCATTGGCATTGGACATATAGGCTCAGGGGTGGCTGTGGGGCCAGCGAACAGGATGGCCAAATCGAGGTGGTTGGACTCTGAAAAGGGTCTAAGATGTGTCCAGCTGACACTGCGTTGATTAAAAAGGACAGTGGAGGCACAGAGAGCAAGGCACTGGCAAGCAGGGCTTCCAGATACAGGACTGGGTCACTCTGAACAGCTTCTCAGACAGACGACCCAACACATAATGGAAAATCCTATGCCATTTGGTAACTGACAGGTTGGCCTATGAGCCCACATGACACAAGCCTGAAGAGACCCCAAAACAACTGAGTGACAGTTTGACTGGGTTCTGGCAGACACAAGTCACATCATTCGTTAGCAACATCAATTCAAACCAGAGCTGCTCCCTTTAGCCATGCTGGGTAGACATCCTGTGGTCCTTAGGTGTATATTGGAGTCACCTGGGAGCTTTTAAAAGAGGCTCATGCCCAGGGTCCTGCCCCAACCGATGACATGGGGATCTCTGGACAAGACTCAAAGCTGCCCAGGAGATGCCTGATGCAGCCAGTGTTGAGAACCCCTCCTTCCTGGCACCCTCCGCCTACCCAGACAGGAAGCAGTCACTCCTCAAGTCCCAGCCTGCCAAGGCTGAGCCCTCCACGTTGTTCTGGGCCTGGGTGGATGTAGGGAGAGACGACCCCCACCAGGAGGCAGAAATCACCTGAAGCCTGCTTGAGCACAAGCCCAAGAATTACTAATGGACCTGCAGAGTCATTAGGCAGAGGACAGAGATTCCAGCAATAACATCTAAACCCCGTTTTATTCATTGATTTACAGTTACTAACACATGTAAGTCCCCTCAACACAAGAGAGTGATGGACCACAAGCACCCTTTCTCTGACCCACTCCAAGGAGGCTGAGCTTTAATTTCAGGGTGGATTCAGAGAGCTCCGGATCTTGTGATGGCCATTTGACAGTGATGATTACAGGCAGCCTGGAGGGCAGGTGGCCCCTTGCTCTCCTCTAGGGAGGCATCCACCATCCAAAGTCTGCTGGTCACCCTGCAAAGATCTAAGCCTTCTTCACCACCTGGTGCCCGTGCTTCCCCCATACTACAGAGGCCCAGGCATGGCAGCTCAGAAAGCTCTCTGGTCCCAAGGCAGTGATGGTGGTATCCAGCCCTCTGGAACAGATCTCCCCCTCTACCTGGTGGGAGAAGTAGGGGTCCAGGGGTGGGGATTGGCCCATAGATAGCTCCAGGCCCACTTGGCAGGGCTGTAAGGAGCTGTGCACCAGCTGCAGAAATGCCTCTCTGTGGAAGTGGAGCCACTAGCCATCTTAGAGCAGATCTCTGTTAACAAAGAGGCCTTTCAAGAGGCCCTCTTAGAAGGGCAAGCATCCAGCAAAAAGGAACCGAGGACCAGGGGAAGAGTGTGGCCACACCTTTGGGGCCTGACCAAGGCTACCCCTCCACATCCCCTGCTCCTCCGTCCCCACCTCCCCCACCCCTCAAACTCCACCTTGCATGCTGTGGACCCATTTGCCCTGGTGCTGGGGAGCCAGGGAGAAGAGCTGACACTTGCCTTTGCCCTCCCTAAAGCACACTCGTTGAAATTGACAGGGCCCTGGCCATGACCCCTGTCTGGAAGGGATGCTGAGAACCCCAAAGAGGCTCACCTCCAGAAAGTCTGGACTGATGGAAGAGCCTTTGCCTGCCCGGATGGTAGGGAGGGCTGGGGGTGTCAGCCTCAACATGGCCTGGACCTACTCCTGGCCCAGCTGCTTGGCTTGGAGAGTGGGCTTTGAGAAGCAGGGCAGGCATGGGGCAGGGGGGTAATTGCAATTGCCAGGGAGGCCACACATAGGCAAAGGGCTCATGGAACACCCTTCTTGGATGAGTTCCTTCTACCTGTTGGGAGCTGGCAGTGTGGGGGCCCCAGCCCCAGAAGACAAGACACGACTTCCCCCAAAACTCAGCACCCACCAGCCCAGCCTGTCCACCCAGAATGATTTGTCCTGCCGACTTTTCTCTTCCCTCCACTGGGACCTGGGAAGACAGGTACCTTGCCCTATTTGCCAACGCCTGGCAAATAACTAATGGCTCGTAACAGTGGATTAAACAAATGAATCAACAACTTATCTGAAACCCATTTTCACGTGTAGATACTCCTCGTTACCCACATGCTCCCCACCCTGTAGGTTTCCCCACAGCAAACACCTCCTCTCAGCTTCTAGCCCACTCCAGGGCCATCCCACCCTCACTCTCTGTGAGCTCAAGGATTACAAACTAATCCTAATATGTTTGCCTGCATGAAACCTAATTAGGAAGGTAAATCTGAAAAAAAGTAAAAGGTAAAACAATATAGAAACCTAAGAAGGATGGCCCCGGCCCACAGAGCAGAAGAGAAGGCGGTTTAGAATTCTGCCTTCTCTGGTATCCTCCTCTCAGCTCAAATGAGGCGGAGACAGATCCCCTCCTTCTACCAGGCAGGGCCAATGAGAAAAGTGGAGGATAATTTGTTTAAAAAAGCACCTGGATCTGGAATACTACTCCAAAAGGGGTTTTGGGGCCATTTTCCCTGTCTTTCTGCTTCCAGGGCTTGGAGTTTCAGATTCATCAGAGTCTCTAGCAAATGGTTAGATATTTCTGTTATAAGGGATGAAAAGTCTAGTTCCAAGGTCTTTAAAAAAAAAAAAAAAGAATGGTAGTTGTGCACATGTGTGCACGTGCGTGCACATGTGTGTATGTGTATGTATGTGTATATGCAGAATTCAGTAACTATAACTGAAAGTCCAGGGATAGGTAGGACTAGCTGAATACAGTGACTTAAAGAACTCTCCTTTCCCCACCTGGCCATCACATCGTGCAGTCAGGCTGTCTACAAACTGCATCCCTTCCAGCAACCAGCTTCTACCCTCTGCTCTCTGTGGCCAGTGGCAGGGAGGACATCTTTTCTAGGCTGTGGAAGGGGGTGGTTGGCCTGATTGGCTTCTCTTGTGCCATGTGGGCATCCATGATCCAATCATATGGTCAGAAGGATTTGATGCTGTGATTGATCAGCCCTGGGTCACATGTTCCACTCTTGGAGACAATGGGTAACATTCCTCCCACCTAATATCCAAAGACTACAAGTGAGAGAGTGTGGGTCCCGAAAGGAAGACATGCAAGAAGAGTATATGTGATCCCACACATGGGAAGAGAGGCTGCACAAGCAATGCTGGATGCCCACCATCAACCTGAATGGTGAGCAGGAGATGGAAGCCTTGAAAGTTCAGTGGACAGGACAGATAAAGACCTGGAGGTGGGAACTGAGCCACATGGGTTGGGCTGAGAGCTGAGAGGTGGGTTGATTGGAGAAGAGGGCTCCAAAATATAGATTTAGAGCTATCATGTGTAGGATTCACAGGCACATGAGCTGAGATGTGTTCCTGGGGCCCCAGAGCTGGATTTTGAAAGAAGCATCTGAATATCTTCACTTTGGGGAACACTAAAATGATGTGTCAGCTTTATGTTCTGCTTTCTGGGGGTGATAAAAAGTAAGTGAAAAAAAAGGGGAGGGGAAGCAGCAGACAGACCATCTGATGTCTAGCAAGCAACAAAGTTCTTACTGTGTGTGCAGTCCCTCAAATCACCCATACTTTATGTTTTCTGGGGCAGCTGAGCTTACAAAAGATAGCTTCAGGGTAGAGTGGAGAGGTGCCTTGAACTCTAGGGCACTGGGGATTGGCTAAGTTGAAGGACAGCTTTCAAGGAATGGGCTTCTAAGGATCACTCTTAATTCAATTCAGGGGCATTTATTAGGTACCTAGTGGGTGCAAAAGGTTTTTCAGGTGGTGCAGTGGTATAAAAATCCACCTGCCAATGAAGGAGACTCAAGAGATGGGGGTTCCATCCCTGAGTTGGGAAGACCCCCTGGAGTGGGAAATGGCCACCCGCTCCAGTATTCTTGCCAGGAAAATTCCATAGAGAGAAGGACCTGGCTGGCTATAGTCCATGGGGTCCCATAGAGTCAAACACGACTGAACAACTAAGCACGCAGTGTGCAAAAAATGGGCTGTATCCCATGGTGTCAATGGACAAGAGACACTTCATATGGCCTCTGAGCTATGGGATAGTCGGGTCCATCGCTGCCATGTCATATGTCATGGGACAGCATCACTCTTGCCTACAGATCTGTCTCATCTTTAATCCCTACAAGGGTGGAAATGTCCCCCATTCCTCTGGAGGTCTCCTGTGACTGACCCAGTGCCCTGTACATAGTAGCCACTCAGTCTGTGCATCCTTTAATGAATCAGTGAATGAATGAATTTCTCAATGATAATGGACATGATAAAGAGGATTACCATCAAATAAAGAATTCTACAAACCCAGTGATCCTTCATTGATGGTAAGTTGTTTTTTGAGAACTGCTATGTACTTCTGCTAGAAACATAGCAGAGTGTAAGAAACAGAGAGCCACTCTTTCCTGGAGCTTACGCTACAGAGGGTATAGCCATCCCCATCTACAGATGAGGAAACTGAGGTTCCAAGGGATTAAGGCATATGTTCATGGGTGCACAGCTAGGAAAATAGGGAAGCTAGCACCTACCAAAAATTGGATTCTGTTCTATATCTTCCTGCTTCCAGAGCCAAACCAAACCCACACTTCCTGCGTCCCTGAGTAAAATAAAAACTGAATTCAATCATGCAACTATGGAAGAAAGTATGATTACTGCTTATCTGAGTTGGAGATGAAGGAAGATACCCCAGGGCAGGTGGCACTGAGCTGACTCTTGAGGGATGGAGGAGGCTTCTGGCATGAGGAGGGGGTGTGGAGAAGGGCCCAGGCACAGGGGACAGGGTCAGTAAAGATCCAGAATGGGGAAGGTGCAAGGTGAGTCATGCCACCTAGCTGGCACTTTGTGAGAAGCAGATGCTGAAGCAGCAGATGACGCTGGATAGAGAGCTAAGTCAGCTGTCTGAGGTCTGGGAGATCAAGGGCCCACCCTCTTACAAAGGTACCATTCTTAATCCTCCATTCTGTGCCAGGCAGGCTCTGTGCTAGGCACTTCCCATGTGTCATCTGATAATATTACTACTTACACTGTGCTATGCTGTGCTTAGTTGCTCAGTTGTGTCCAACTCTTTGTGACCCCTGTGGACAGTAACCCACAAAGCTCCCCTGTCCATGGAATTCTTCAGGCACTATAGTGCCTATAGAATACTATAGTGGGTTGCTATGCCCTCCTCCAGGGGATCTTGTCAACCCAGATACGGAACCTAGTGCTCCCACATTGCTGGCAGATTCTTTACCGTCTGAGCCACCAGGGAAGCCCAGTAAGTACGTATTAAGTGCTATTGCTATTATCTTGGAGTACTGTTACTTATAGTATTAATAAATACTTACTTCTATTATCTTTGAGTACACTTGCTATTCCCACCGTACAGATGGGGCAGCTAAGGGTGCAAGTACCTGCCTCAGGTTGAAACTCAGGCAGCCTGTCTCCCACACCAGGTATTCTGCTGTGTGGAGAGTGGGCAGTCCAGAGGAGGCAGGCGGGTGGGGGGCCCTGCCTCTTTCTCCATTGCTCTGGCCCAGCTGGAGGGGGCTGAAAAGGAGGCTGATGCTCCGAGGCCCCCACCCCTTCCCAGCCGAGGCACAGAGCAAGGATGGGAAGTCGCCCACCCAGGGTCTGGCTCCAAACCTTCCAGAAACCTGCAAACATGAAACAATCCTAGATAAGAGGAGGCTTGAAAGCCACCGTTTTTAAAATAAAAAGAAATCACATTGTAAAAGCCCTGGCAAAGATGACAAAAAAAGGAAAAAAAAACTTGTTAAGATCAAAAATGCAGCCAAACCTCAAAAAAGAGGTTTGGGATAAAGGGAGGGAGCAGGGGTTTTACCTGGGAGCTTCCAAGGGGTGCTTCTGAAGCAGGTGAGGGCGGGGCACCCCAGCCTGAGCCCAGGCAGGCCTGCTTCTCTGGCCTCCCCCCAACCACCCCCCATACCAGGCACTTTTTATGTCCCCCTCCTCCCAGGGTTGCAAAGCTGACAACAGCGCCCAGACTGGACACCCATCAAGTCTTCCAACGTGAAACTCGTTTCTTTCCCTTTAAACTGAGGAAACTTGGAGTCCTTTCAAGACACAGAGAATGGCAGGGATTGGCAGGGGGCCTCCTCCCATCCTCCCCCCACCTCCCAACTCCCCTGTTCAGGAGGAGGGGCACTTCTGGCTCTGCCGGGAGAAAGTTAAATCTTCACCTGGGAGACCAAGGGCTGGCTTGGTGAGATATCTGTGGCCAGAGTCATATCACCTGTTCCTCGAAAGGGTCTTTCCTATCCTCAGACCCCTGGGGAGCAGAGGACCAGACAAGGCCCACTAAAACTCTAACTTAGGGCAGGAATTCTATGGGCATTTCTCAGAAATATCTTCATCGTCCCACCTAGCCAAAGAGAGAGGTTGGAAAGTTGGAAGGAAGAAGGCAGGCATCCTCCTTGAGGTTCCCCCCACAAGACTCAACTAACCTTTCAGAGTCTCCCAGCCCCACTCGGGGGCAGGGGGGGAGGTGAAGGGTAGACAGGAGCTCCCTCAGCCTCACGCAAAGCCTTGCACCTACTCTGAGTACCACGGCGCAGGACAGAGGGGTCCCAGAGGACACAGGACAGGAGCACCAGTGTGTGTCTGCTCTGAGCCATTTGGGGTTCACTGCTGGGGCTGGAGAGGTGTGGTGGGGCCCCCACCTCAGGGACTTGGCTACAGGCACCTGGACCTGCCTCCTGGACCATGCAGGTTGGGATTCTCATCCAGCTCCCCCAGCCCTTGCCAGCCAGTGACCATGTGCACATGGCCACCCCTCTGCCCTCAGCCTTCCCAGATGGGCAGGACCAGGCCCAGCCCCGCCTGCCATGTGTGATGACGTAAGGGTCACAAGGGGACATCCTTGCTGGACTCCCTGAGCCTGGGAGGGAGACTGTGAGTGATACACACTTTCAGAGAGTTGGGGGGACAGAATCGGGCAGAAAATGGGAGCTAGAGAGAGGAGATAAGCGGGAATACCAGAGAGAGACAGAGATGGGGCAAGGAGAGGGCAAGCAAGAAAGAGGGAACTAGAGACTCCCTGTGGGCCAGAGACAGAGAAACTGAGGCCAAGGCAGAGGGACACAGGAAGGGCTGGGGAGGGGGGAGGACTCAGACAGAGCCGCCCCCCACCCCCCACCACATGCACAGAGATCAAGGTGCTGGCACAACAGGCACGCATGCTCAGTGCTGTCCGTCTGTTCCCACGGGTCTGCAGGGCCTGGGCTCTGGTGAGTCTGGAAGCAGGAACAGTGGCAGCTAAGAGCACAGGCCCTAGGGTCAGATCGTCCAAGGTGAGGGTACCAGCAGAGAGCCCTTGGGCACGTCCCAGAGCCTCCAACTCATTTGTGAAATGTGAATCATAACACACCCCCCCTCAAGGGATCACTGTGCCCTTCCATGAGCTGTGGGCTCAAAGCCCTCAGCACCACTCAGGAACCCTTGAGGGGTCTTGGCCTTGGGTCCCTGCCCCTCCTCCTCGGGCCTCCTTGTCTCTTCATGAGGATCCCCTCCAGCTCTGAGACCCCTCTGTCTGCCTGAGGGACACAGAGGCACCCAGGTTGTGGCAGTATCCACTCTGATGAACATCTGCCTGCTGCCAGCGATACCAAAGGCCTGGGACCCGTGTTCTCCCTGTCAAAGACTTCACCCAGAGTACAGACCCAGGCCCAGACCATCACACGCTCCACAATGCCAGCCTCTTAAAGTGAAAGTCACTCAGTCATGTCCGACTCTTAGCCACCCCATGGACTGTAACCTGTCAGGCTCCTCTGTCCATGGAATTCTCCAGGCAAGAATACTGGAGTGGGTTGCCATCCCCTTCTCCAGGGGATCTTCGCAACCCAGGGATCGAACCCAGGTCTCCTGCATTCAGGCAGATTCTTTACCGTCTGAGCCACCAGGGAATCCAGCCTCATAAAGGCCAAGGAAGTAAATGCTGAAACTCCTATTCCTTTCTTTAAGAAAAAGTCCTACATTAACTGCCGGGAAGTGGGGAGATGGGGGTGGGGCTGAATGGGGGCAGGTGGGCAGGTGGGTCTCACTAAACCTGATGAGGTGCTTTTGTTCCCCAGGGACCACAGTGCTCCGGCTCTAAGACAGCTGTCATCCTCAGGACTCAAACCTCCTCGGACCCACGGCGGAGGAAAGGGCCAAGAGGTCAGGACAGCACAAAAGCAAGGTCGGTGTTGAGGGAGCTGCAGGGGGATGGTGACCTAAGTGTCACCTCCTCTGAAAGGCAGCCTACCCTGTCCACGCTCCCCAGGGGAGGCCCCGTCTGTGTCCTTCTTCAGCATTTGGAAAGCATGCACGTGGTACCTACTTGGTTTTCTGTCTCCCCTGAATGACCGTGGCTGGGAATCCCAACTATTTTGTGCAGTCTTGATGCTCCATGCTTGGTACAGTGTAGGTGTTTTTCAGTAATCTTTGGAAGGAAATCTCAGCTACTTACAGTTAACAGAGAAAAGGGGCTGGCAACAGATCAGGAGGTGGGGTCTGGGAAGGGAGAAGGATGTGGAAGTGAGAGAGCTTCATTCTGGGCAGCAGGCACCAGGGTCTCGGCTCTCTGTCACTGTCTGTGCAGCCTGGGAAGGTCCCCTCCCTCCCTGTACCTCTGTTCCCACCTGTAGAACCAGGGGATGCACATGAATAAGTGAGTCACTGCACAGGTTCCATTCAGCTTTGGAGTTGGATGGGTGAGGCTGTCACAGGTTCTGTATAATTGAAAATCAATATTATGTTGACCCAAAGGAAACTGACATTTTCACGGGTCAAAAATGGTCCAATGTGGGTAATTTCGTATGGCTCAGGGACCTTGATAACAGGGTCGATCTGAGGTCCATTCAGGACAAAGACATGCGGAGCTAGGTAAAAGGATCCCTAGGTTCCCTTTTAGCCCTGTCTGTTTGAAGGTATCCTGAGCCAGCCACGCGTGACACCTACCAAGTCACTGTCCCTCTGAGCCAAGTGTAGATGGTTCAGCCGCCCTGTCTGGTCCACAGGGCTGCGCCGGGTAACAGAGGGGGAAGGGCCCTGGAGGCTGAGGGGCGGTCCGAATACATGATGAGATTGCCTCCATCGAGTGCAGAGTGCTCCTAACCCCACCTCACGAGCAGGCAAAATCCTGGGGGCAGCCCAAAGGGCTGAGAAACATCCAAGGTGAACAAGGGAAGAAAGCGTGAACTTGTAGAGCAAATTCACAGACCTACATACACAGACACACCTGGGGACACACATAGAAATGGAGATACACACACATGTACACAGACACACTGACACACAGTCAGGGACACACTGATGTGATTGCCAGTTCATTGTGGTGACCTGCAGGGTGTTCAGAAGGGGGAAGGAAAGCCAAAAGATGTAGAAAAGCTGTAAGAAATGGTTGAAGGGGTGGCCTCATGGGCAGTGAGCTAATGAAGGTCAGGGTGGGGACTTCCCTGGCGGTCCAGGGTCTCGACTGTCTGTCCCTGCCTATGCAGCCTGGGAAGGTCTGTGTTTTGTATGGATGTTTTTCAGCCCTTTAGACTGTTCCCAGAATTTGGAGGCTAAGACTCCATGCTCCCAGTGCCTGGGGCCCAGGTTCGATCCCTGGCAGGGAACTAGATCCCACAGGCCACAACTTATCGCGTGCCTCAACTAGAGATCTGGCATGCTGCAACTAAGACCCAGTGCAGCCAAATAAATAAATTAAAATTAACATTAAAAAGCACAGATTGGGGTGACAGGAAGAGCCCAGGAGATTTCAGATCCAGGCAGAGAAGTTGAAGAGAGACTGATTTGGGGGAAGCAGTGCTGAGAGGGAAGCAGCAGGAGCAGGAGGTGGGGAGGACTGGGAGTAGGAAGTGGCAGGAGGGGGACTCGGAGGGCTGGAAAGAGCAGCCTGAGCAGGGGGTACCCAAAACTGAGGGCCAGGCTCCATGTGGCCCTAGGCTGCCTTTCCCATGCTGTCCTATGTTCTGACACCCCTGGACAGACTCTGAAGAGCCCCTGGGGACTGGGGTGCCAAAAATACAAAACAGTAAAGCAAGAAATGACAACTGAGAACGGTGTTTTAATGGAAAGGGCCCCAGGGACCCCAATTTCTCCACCCTCATGGTGTATGACCTTGAGCAACTTCTTAACCTCTCTGACCCCTAGTTCCCTTACCTACGAAATAAGAATATGAACATTTCTTTTGCAGCATCCCCTCCAGCCAAAGAGCATCAAGAATGCATCCTTTGTCCAACAGAGTTGGTTTTATGAGCCAGCTGCTATGGTGGAGAATGTACATCCCTATGCATCTCAGGAACCGGCCTTTACCAAAGTTATTCTGGGACTTTGGCTCATGTTAAGTGATTTTTCAGGCTTTTTCTTTAGGCTGGATGTTGTTGGGAAGTGGGGGTAGTTGAATGACTGGGTATTAATGATTCTCACCTACAAGGCAGGAGGAACCAATGAAACTACACCTACAATTAGCAAAGAAAGATTTTAGCCAGGATGGGGGATGTTTGGGCAGTTTTGTGGTTTGAACGATGCTGATGCTCCGTCTGTGTCCAGACATGATTACAGAGCAGTCCTGTCTTTGTTTTGACCCTCCGTGATCTTGCCTTGATGCTGGTGTTCTGGGGACCTGTTTGTGGCCAACAACCCGGCTGACTGTCAGGCAGCTCCTCTCTCAGTTGACAGGGGGCTGATACTCAGAAACCTTAGGTGTGGCTTCCTCTCTGCTGGAGAGATAATGACCCGAGTCTGACATGTCAAGTGGCCTGTCCACAGAGGCTCGGAGGAGGGCAACGTGGGTAGGCGTATACCAGGCTGCTTTTAGCAGCAGTTAGGGCTTGAGCTGGGTTTTTAAGGATGAGTAAGAGTTGCCGAGAGAGGGCAGATGACTCCAGAAGAATCAGCGAGCAGAGGTTGGATTCATCCAGTGTGGTAGGCACCGTCCCTCTCTCTGCCAGAGACAGCAGCCTCCCCAGCCCCTTGGTTGACTGGCGGTCTGCCCCACCCCCACCCCAGACCACAGGATCTGGGTAGGTGACCTCTCCCAGCCAATTAGCACATCACACCTGGTGGCCATGGGACTGTGTAGGTCAGGCCTGTGACTGCGCTGGTCCAATCAGAGAGCATCTCAGCACTTTCCTGGGGATGCTGGGCATCTTTTCCAATGTTTTGGAGCCTGGAAGAATGCCGTCCCAGAGCTGCTTGTGGTTATTGTGTGAGCTTGAGGGAGACACTTGCACAGGGGAGGCTCAGGCCCAGGCAGAAGAGCAGTAAAGCACCAAGACAGAGAAAGTGGCCGTGTGCTCACCTGAGCCCCAGCCATTCCTGAAGCTGATCATCTCAGGACATTTCCTTTCCACGAGCTGGTAAATCCCCTCTGGGCGGAAGGCAGCTGGGATTGTGTTTCTGTCACTTGCACCAGAAGAGCCTGACTAATTTGTAGGCTGTTTAATTCAAGCATCCACAGGAGACGCATCCCCCAGCCTCCTGTTCAGGGCCCCATTTCACAAACGGACCCTCCTCCAGCACCTGGCCCCCACCTTCCCGCCCTCTTGGCCATCAGGCTACTTTCAGCCCACATGGGCACTTGTGGAGATCTTTCTGGGTGCTTTTACTTGCCATCCTGCAAGGAGGGAGAAGGAACCCATTTAATGGATGAAGAAGTTAAGTGTAGGCTCACAGGTCCAAGGTCCTGTGGCCAGTTAAGCGGTGAAGCCATATCTGACTGATTTGAGAGGTCTGCTCATTCCACCAGGCTCCTCTCAAACGCCAGCTTCTGATCAAGTGAATTAATCCACAAGTTATTCACAAGGATTTGTTGAGTACCTATGATGGCCCCCAGGTTTGGGCCAGCCTCTGGCACAACTCCTAGATAGAGGGGTGCACTATTAAGAAAGAGACCAGCTCACCCACACAGGACACCTGTCCGCATAACACCCGTACCCAGCTTCTACGGTGCTGATAGCAGTGGGAGGGGAGATTCATTAAGGCAAAATGGGGGCCTCTGCTTCACAGAGGGGCACCCAAAGATCAGGCAGGATTCGAGAAAGGGGAGAGAGGGTGAGAGTCTGGACCTCGCAGCAGAAACATCACTGATCTGGGAGTCAGGCAGACATAGGGTCAAACCCATCATTTCTTAGCTGTGTGGGTTAGCCCGGCTGATCCTCAGGGAGGGTGGTGGGACCCCTTCCTCCTGACTGTTTATCCCTGCTCCCAGCCCTACACCCAGCTGCCATTAACCTGCCAATGGCGGGTGCCAAGTCCTCCAGGAGGCATTTGCTGGCTGATTTCCTCCCTCCACCCTGACTCAACTGACTCAGTGGGGCTTTAGGTGCTGATCTGATGAAGCAAGACCCCAGCACAAGGACTGAGCTGGCAGTCCCCTGCAGGTCCTGCTGCACACCTGCCCTGGACACTCGCAGGGGCGCATAGTGGGGCGGAGCTTCTCGAGGGTGTGGCTCCTCCATCAATCCCAGAGCCTGGAGCAGGGTCTGGCTGAGTAAGCGCGCCGTACCTCTTTGCTGAATGAAAGACTAATGACCCTCCCCCCTGGTGGGAAGGGGCTCTGTAGTAAGATAAAGAGACAGAGGTGTTAGCGAAGCTGCACACGGAGCTTTCCCATGAGAGGCCATTGTGAAGTGGCTTTGTGTAGAGAACAGTTCTTCTCTGGAGAACTTGAAGTTGCGAAAAGCAGAGAGCTGGAAAAACAAGTGTCTTCAGAGGCCAGGCAGGTCCTGGAGAGTGGGACCAGGCGTTGCCAAGGGCTGGGCGGGGGGTTGTGGGCAGACAGAGAAGGCCTGTCACACCTAAAGGCATTCAAACCGCAAAAACTAACCAGAACTTATGCAGGCCAGTGAGAGCCTCATCCGGCTTAGGGCCCCAGGGGGTGACTTCTGAGTCCTGTCCCCATCTAAGCTTCGAGGGAAGCCCGCTAACATGTTGAATTTCATAGGCAGGGCAGCCTTCCTGATGACACCCATGTGTCATCATGTCAGCTTTCATGTTCCCCAAAAGCCCCCACCTTCGGAGGAGGGATGGTCCCACAGTAAGACACATGCACCCAGACATGCACAGGTGTGAGCATCCGAGCACCTGCCCCCAAACACAAACTAAGGGTTAGGCTCCTGGGCACCCACCCCTCTGGCCAGAGACCCCCTACTCCAGGAAGTCTTCCCTGACCACGGCCCATCACCCAGCACACCAGATCTGCCCACCCTCCTCTGGACCTCCAACCCACCTGCATGGACTTGTGACATCCCCTCCCCTTGGGACAGGGACTCTGGGGTGGGGCAGGGGGGCCTGTAGATGACTCACCCCATGCCCTCAGCAGAGGCCTGGCACTGAGCAGTCTGCCAAGTGTTTACTGAGTGCATGAGAGAGCATCGAGGAGCATCACAGAGACAGTACAGCATCCTAGGTTCGAATCCCAGCACCGCCATCGTCAAGAGGCAAGACGTGAGCAAGTCGCTTAGCGCTCTCTGCCCTCTGTCTCCCTGGGTGTGAGGTAGGGGTAATCACGGTGCTTCCCGCACCAGTCTGCTGAAAGCTACCTGCAGGTGAGTTTCCGAGGCATGGCTGCGACTTTGCTCTACGTATGTACTTCAGCCACTGTGGCTGCACTGGCTCCAGCTGGGTGGAGAAGGAGGGAGTGAAGACAGGAAACATTTCCTGTGGCTTCTGCAGAGAGGCGCTCTGGCGGTGGGGTCAGACAGCAACCTCCCAAGTGTGCTGGCCCTGCCAGCCAGGCTCTCCCAGACTCGGTATTGACCTTCGCCTGTCCTGGGGCCCGTGGCCTCTTCCCTGAGCAGAGCATGTGGTGAGGATGGGCAGGACCCGGGGGCCGGATTGATTTTAAAATCTTGTCTCTTACACAGGAAAAGGTCATGTTTGCGGGTGGGCGTCCCGAGGCCTCTTTCCAGCAGGGTGCCCCGGCTGAGCCGCGGGACTTCCATTAGCATTAATGGGGGGCTGTTGGCAGAGAGCTCTGGTTGGAGGTGCCGGGAGGGCCGGGTGTCTGTCAATGTGGAAATCATTCCTAATGAAGCTGCTCAGAGAAAGCTGGGCTTTAGGGAAGGAGGGGCCGTGAGGGCAGATCCAGCCTTGTCTGCCTGAGTTTGCCAAGTACAAGGAGGCTGGGAGGTGAGGGCCCCATCAAAGATCCTCGGGGTCACATTCAGCACCAGGGTCCCCCCACAAAGCCAGAGGAGAAGACTCTCCATCCTTATATCCACAGGCAGGGCTGTATCCGGCAACCTGCTGGAATCTGCCTGGGGCCAGAAGAAGTGGGTCAGTGGGAGACATCAAGGTCCCACTGCAGGAAGTGGGGAACAGACCTGCCCCTCTCTGCCCCACCCCACGCTGTCCCCAGAGCAGGCCTGGGAGAGGGGCTTCCTGGAGACAGGTGTTCAGAAGAGCCCTCTAGGCCCCCTTAGGCTGTTAAGTCAGGACCAGAGAACCCCTGGCCCTGCCCAGACCCTCACCCCTGAACACCTGACTCCCAGCTGCCCACTGGGCTTGGGGTCTGTGGTCAGATTCACGCCCCGCAGGGGCCTTGCAGAGAGCTGAGTCCAGAGCTGCCAGCTGGTTGCTTACAGGCTGGATCTGGCCTGTCACTGAGTTTTGTTTGGCGTGAGGAGGGTTTTAAAAAAATATTTTTAAATTAGCTTCCAACACTTCAAAGTTGGAATAGTTCACATTTTAAAAGAGGGAGATTTTCGCTTTGCTTGAAACATGAGAAGCGCTGGCTTCTCTGGGCCCACATTCCCACGCTGCCAGCCGGCTGCCTGCCACGGACAGGCCACGCTGCCCCGCCTCCCTCTCACCTCACCAGCTCAGATCTGGTGCCGGCTGCATTTGTTGCTACAGTGGTGACTGGTGTCCTCGTGACCACGGCCTGGAGTGATGGGCGCTGGAATTCCTGATCCCTGCTTGTGACTGCAGTGACAGATTCAGAGAGGCTGACCCACATCTGCCTCAGGGCCTTGGCACTCGCTGTCCCCTCCACCCAGAATGCCGCCCAACCACCCTCTCCTTTCTTTCAGATCTCTGCTCTGATGTCGGAGAAGCTGTTGTGCCCACTCTCACCATTCCTCCTTTGGCTGTGACCCACTTTGTCCTTCATGGCTCTTGTTCCTCCCACATACATAATACACCCACCTGTTTATTTCCCCTTTGTCTCTACACCACTCCACCATTAAAACATCAGCTCCACGAGAACAGTGACATTATGATTTTATTCATTGTCTTGTCTTCAGCCCCTGGGCCAAGAAGATCCCCTGGGGAAGGAAATGGCAACCCACTCCAGTATTCTTGCCTGGAGAATCCCATGGACTGGTGGGCCACAGTCCATGGGTTCACACAGAGCTGGACACAGCTGAGTGACTAACACTTTCTCTTTCAGCCCCTGGGTAGGACTTGGTACTTGGTAGGCACCTATTTGAGTGAATGAAAAGGAAAAAGGGTCAGATGTGAAGCAGGCCATGGAGAGCCTTGAATGCCAGTCTGAAGAGCAGGAATGGGGAAGCCTCCCCGGTCTACAAGCAACAGAGTCACAGGGTGGGGTTAGCATGCTCAAAGATCTTCCCTGGGACCTGCCTTTCAGGCATTTACATGGCCCTCAAGGGCGCTGCATTTCCGTATTGGCACGTAATCTGTGTAACAAGAGGCATGATGTAGCCAGCATCTTGGGAGACAAAGGCCACGGCCCCTGCCCTCAGGGGGCTTCGGTATGGTTGGGAAACAGAATAAGGCAAGGACCACCACAGGGGTGGGAGGGAGGGGAGACAGAAGGAGAGAATTCCCACTAGACTGCAACCTCTGTCAACAAAGGTCCCCTAAATCAGCCAACAAAGATTTGTTGAGCACCTACTATGTGCTCAGCCTGGTGATGAGACAGGCATTTGTGCCACAAACACGTATGTCACCAAATACAAGCAGAGGGGGATTTGAGAAAGGAACGAGGCTTTGAGGGCCTCTACCTTGCTCCTCACTGTTTGAGCACACAGTAGACACTCGCAATGGTTTTCTAAATAAATGTAGGACTCTCCTGTAGAGCCGCTGACAGGAGGATGACCCTGCAGAACCACAGGAAGGGCACTTGAAGGAGGTGGAGGTGAGAGGTGGCGGTGTGGGAGAAGGCCCCTGCCTCGGGATGAGGGACTTGCTGTTCCCTGCATGCGACACCACAATGGGTGATGGGGGCTGGCTGCTAGGCCACAGGCAGGGGTCTCCTTGGGAGAAGGAGGCCCTTTCTCCTTTTCAGGAATGTGCACTGCCCCTACCCCGACCCCGGGTGGGCCGGGAGCCACTCGGTCTGCCATTTTGATGCTCTCGGTAGGACCAGGATGCTGTAAACACCCATACGCGACTCTCCTGCAGGGTCTCCGGGCTGCCAGCAATCACGGCCATCTGCTCGCATGGCACCGGGCCCAAGCCCAGCGCCCAGGGAACCGTGCCAGGCAGCGATTGGTTCGGAGGCGTGCCCCCTAAACCGGGCAGGGGGCCTCCACTTCTGAGGGACCCTGGGGGAGCAGCAGAACAAAAGACAGATTTCCCTCTTCTTAGAAAAAAAAGATCAGTTTCACTTGAGACTTAGCACAAAACCAGGAGCAGGGGAAGAAACGGAGAAGAGTCTCTGTGAGGTCCTGGCTATTCCCAGGCTGCTGTAGCACAGCTCGGAGTCACTGGGTGATGGGAGAGGCACCGAGGGTGCAGTCCATCTTCAAAACATCCTTTGAAAGTCTCAGGCACCCTGTTCTCCAGTCATTCCCAGGGCCTAGCCACAGAAGGAGGAAGGCCAGTGGAGAAGCTACGGATGTGATAGCCCTGGACTGGGGGCCGGGACCTGGGATCCCACCCAGTCGGGCTATCGGGGGCTGTGGGGCTTTGGAAAGTGCACTCAGCCTAAGTCCGCTGTAAAGCAAAGGCAGTGGAAGGGTTGTGCAGATTAGATAAGACGGGAGACACGGGAGCATGTCTCTTGAGAGCATGGAAGGGTCTCAGCAGGGGGAGGTCACTGGGTACTATGCGTTTCTTTTGAACGTGTGCACACAGCTGTGTGTGTCTAGTGAGCTCAGATCTATCTGCATCTCTGTGGGCAAACGTGTAGCTGATAGTGCCCCCGAATGAGCCCATCTGTGTTTGCACGTGAGAGTCCAGGAAACTCTACCAGCATGTCTTGGCTCCTGCCTGCAAGTGTGCCTATGAGTACACGTATGGAGGCTCGGGTGGGCCCCAGTGTACGTGTGTGACACAAGGGAGTTGGCTCCCACCCCGGCCTCCCACCCACCGCCTCTGGAGCCAGTCCGTTGGTGGCAGACGGGAGTCGGCTTCTAGCGAGGATTTGGATGCATGGTTTTTTTCCAGCCACATCACCTCCTTCATGGCTTATCTTTAGCCTACCCAACCCATGGTCCAGCTGGCACACACCAGGGGCTGGCACTGGTTTCAAAGTCCTCACCGGAAAGGGGCTGGCCCTGGGACAGCACGCTGGACACCCCAGCACCACCTGGACCTGGGTCGGGGGCTCAGGGGTTCTCCACATCAGGTCCTTGCTACCTGGTAGGCAACCTGCCCAGAGGGGGCTGGCTAGGTTCTGAGCCAGGAGTGGGGCAGCCACTTCTCTGTGCTCTGGAGAGGGCTGCAGAGGGGGGCACTTATGGCTCCAGAATGGAGATCTGAACAAGAGGAGGGGAGGGAAGGAGACCAAGCTGCCCCTGGACACAGCAGCCAGCGGTTTGTCCAGTTGTTTGCATTGCAGAAGCCCGCTCCATCCTTGCCACCCTGCTGGGTATCACAACTGTCAACCCCTTTCCACAGATGAGGCAGGAGAGCCTCAGAGCAGGGACCAAGATGGTGCCATGATGTCATCCACACTGGATCCAAAAATCTCACCTTCAGTAGATGAGTAGGCATGACCCAAATCAGCTTTGTGGGAAAGAACCACATGCATAGCACGTGGCTTAACTGCTGGGCCAGGTATGGCTGTTAGCAAGTCTGAGGAACACTACTTTAGGAGCCAGGTTCATCCCCCAACAAACCCATGAAGTGAGTTTTCCCATGACCCCTATTTTACCCATGAGGACACCGAGCTCACAGATGGGAAGAACTTCACACCAAGTCACACAGGTAGCAAGTAATACTCATGCAGGTAGTCTGTAGCCACCACACTGGTGGGCTCCTGCCTTGCAGGCCAGGGGGCATCGACAGCCCATTTAAAAGAAAAGAGAGGAAGGAAATGCAAGGCCTTCTTGCCTCCTCTCCCCAGGAGAGTGGGCAAGGTAGCCGTTCTACTGGAAAAGAGGGCCTCCCCAGCGTCTGGATGCCCTTCCTCTGCCTCTGAGACCCAGGTGGGAATTCCACCTCACTAGAGTGGAAGACAAGGGACTCCTAAGCTAAGGACACCCAAGGTTCTCCCAGGACCACCATCCCACTCCCATCCTTGCTCAAGGCCTGGCCACGTGGCCCTGTGGCCAAGGGGTCCTCCGCTCCAGGGTCCTAGGCCAGGAGGAGCACGGAGGAGAAGGGTGACGCTGAGACAGGCCTCCAGGCCCCCGTTGCCGGGCCCACCACAGCCTCCTCTGCCATTCCTGAGCCCGCGCTGGATTATTCAATGTAACGTTTAATTACACCGAGAGTCTAACGAACACAAGGAAAGTCAGATGTGGAACTCGCACCCCCCGCCGGGCCTCCTGGAAACTCTGGGGGAAGGCAGGGTTGCTCCATATGCTTCCGTGTGGGTGTGTGCGGTGCGTGCACGTGTGTGCTCACGCTCTGGGGGCCTGTCTCCATGTATGCGTGTGTGTCCAAGCGGACAGCCTGGGTGTATGTGCCTGGTGAGTGTGTGTATGTGCGTGACTGTGTCTGGGCTGTGCATGTCTGTGTGGGCCTCTGTATGTCTCTATTTGTCTGCCTTTGTCATGCTGCTAAAAGAAGCTTTGCTTCTAATGATAAACAGAGTTTTCCAGGCTTCCGGTTAAGAGTGGATTGGTCAAAATCATTGTCTGACATGGCTTTGCTCTACAACATAGTCCAACAGGAGCCCCTTTGGGGCCTCCCAGTCACCCCCTGTCCCCAGGAACCCCTTCTGGCCCCATTTTCCTGTGCAAGTCTTTGCAGGTGATCAAGGCAGGAGCAGGCTTCACCTCTCTCCTCCTCCCACTTTCCTTCCTTCAAGGCTTCTGCCTCACAGGCCTAGGCCTAGGCAGCCCTCTTTCTGGTCATTTTTCCACCATGCCTGTTCTAGAAGGTCGCTTTGGATCCCAAGTTCCTCCACAGCCTTCAGAGTCAGACCATCCAGGACTGAACCTTACATCTGCCCCTCCCCGCTGCTGTGTGACCTTAGACCAGACGCTTCTCCTGGCCCAGCCTGCCTTCCCACCTGGTAGGGAGCCCCGACCGACGCATAGAAAGTGTGCTATGTAATGCGTGGTGTAGCCAGGGGAGTTCTGTCACAATAAGAAGCAAGCAGAGGGGGTACCCTGAGCCTTATGAGGGCCGTGCCTGGGGGTCAAGATCAACTAGTGGAGAGAAGGTTGCACATTCTCCCAAACTGACCTCAGGGACTAGCCGTCAAAAGACGGCAGTCAGAGGGTGGCATCTCCAGGAGAGCAGGACCAGGCTGGGCCAAGGCCAGCTGAAAATTTTCCAAGGACCTGGGCTACACTATTGACATCAATTGGGGCAGGCTGCTTTGTCTGGGCTTGGCATGTGCTTTCTCTGGTTGGTCCCAGTCCAGCTTGCCCCCTCAATTCCTTTCTTCCTGCCCGTCCATGTGTTTCTCCACCAAAACTGTCTATCCTAGGAACCAACCCACTAGGCGAAGTCCAACCTACTTAGTCAACAAATACTGGAATTGTTCTGTGCTCACACCAAGGCGTGCTTGCTAAGTTACTTCAATTGTGTCCGACTCTTTGAGACCCCATGGACCGTAGCCTACCAGGCTTCTCTGTCCATGGGATTCTCCAGGTAAGAATACTGGAGTGGGTCAGGGGACCTTCCTGACCCAGTGATTGAACCCACAACTCTTACATCTCCTGCATTGGCAGGCAGGTTCTTTACCACTAGCACCATCTGGGAAGCCCCATACCACACACACCTATTAAACAAATATATGATGTTCACTGCAACGTTGTTTATAACACAAAGGCTGGGAACAAGTAAATGCCCAACAGCAGGGAACAGGTGCAATCAACAAGGATCTGTTTATCTAACAGGAAACATCGGAGCCATTAGAAAGGAAAAATATCTGTAGGGGCTTCCACTTGCAGAAAGGTGGGACAGACATTTCCCCCCTGTTTCTCAGCCTAAGTTCAACTAAATAACCTGGACATTTATGTTTTTTTTTTTTTTTTAAATACGCAGACTCAAAAAGGTGAAGAAGGCAGACTGGCTAAGAAACTCAGGACCCAAGAAATGACACAATGGTGAAGTCACTGGGTATACTTTTTGCTTCATGTATCTCAGACTTAGAAACACCACTGGGCACAGATAGAAAAAAATCCCCCAACAAAAACCTGAATTCTCTAGCCAAAGAATCAGTAAAGGAGCAGCCTACTGAGACACCAAGTAACTGAACTGAGCTGAGCTGAACTGAACCCAGACACCAAACTTTTCAGTTCAGTTCAGTTCAATTGCTCAGTCGTGTCCACCTCTTTGCCACCCCACTCTTTGCGACTCTTTAAACGCCAGGGCTCCCTGTCCATCACCAACTGCCAGAGCTTGCTCAAACTTATGTCCTTCAAGTTAGTAATGCCATCAATCATCTCATCCTCTGTTATCGCCTTCTCCTCTTGCCTTCAATCTTTCCCAGCATCAGGGTCTTTTCAAATGAGTCAACTCTTCTCACCAGGTGGCCGAAGGATTGGAGTTTCAGCTTCAGCATCAGTCCTTCCAATGAACATTCAGGACCAATTTTCTTTAGGATGGACTGGTTGGATCTCCTTGCAGTTCAAGGGACTCTCAAGAGTCTTCTCCAACACCACAGTTCAAAAGAATTAATTCTTTGCTACTCAGCTTTCTTTATAGTCCAACTCTCACATGCATATATGACCACTGGAAAAACCATAGCTTTGATTAGATGGACCTCTGTTAGGAAAGTAATGTCTCTGCTTTTTAATATGCTGTCTAGGTTGGTAATAGCTTTTCTTTCAAGGAGCAAATGTCTTTTCATTTCATGACAGTAGTCACCATCTGCAGTGATTTTGGAGCCCCAAAAAATAAAGTCTGTCACTGCTTCCGTTGTTTCCCCATCTATTTGCCATGAAGTGATGGGACCGGATGCCATGTTCTTAGTTTTTTGAATGTTGAGCTTTAAGTCAACTTTTTCATTCTCCTCTTTCACTTTCATCAAGAGGTTCTTTACTTCTTCTTTGCTTTCTACCATAAGGGTGTTGTCAATCTGCATATCTGAGGTTTTTGATATTTCTCCCGGAAATCTTGATTCCAGTTCATGCTTCATCCGGCCCAGCATTTTGCATGATGTACCCTACACATAAGTTAAATAAGCAGAGTGACAATATACAGCCTTGACATACTTCTTTCCCAATTTGGAACCAGTTTTTTGTTCCATGTCCAGTTCTAACTGTTGCTTCTTGACCTACATACAGATTTCTCAGGAGACAGGTAAAGTGGTCTGGTATTCCCATCTCTTGAAGAATTTTCCACAGTTTATTGTGATCCACACAGTCAAAGGCTTTGGTGTCATCAATAAAGCAGATGTTTTTCTGGAACTCTCTTGCTTTTTTGATGATCCAGTGGATGTGGCAATTTGATCTCTGGTTCCTCTGCCTTTTCTAAATCCAGCTTGAACATCTGGAAGTTCATGGTTCATGTACTGTTGAAGCCTGGCTGGAGAATTTTGAGCATTACTTCACTAGCATGTAAGATGAGTGCAGTGGTGTGGTAGTTTGAGTATTCTTTGGCATTGCTTTTCTTTGGGATTGGAATGCAAACTGACCTTTTCCAGTCCTGTGGCCACTGCTGAGTTTTCCAAATTTGCTGGCATATTGAGTGCAGTACTTTAACAGCATCATCTTTTAGGATTTGGAATAGTTCAACTGGAATTCCATCACATCCACTAGTTTTGTTTGTAGTGATGCTTCCTAAGGCCCACTTGACTCTGCATTCCAAGATGTCTGGCTCTAGGTGAGTGATCACACCATTATGGTTATCTGGGTCATGAAGATCTTTTTTGTATAGTTCTTCTGTGTATTCTTGCCACCTCTTCTTAATATCTTCCACTTCTGTTAGGTTTATACCATACAAAACTTTTAGAAAATAGCAATCATACCCCAGCCAAACACCACAGAAAAAACTGTGGCTCCACCCCCACAGTTTAGAAACCCTAAGATTCCACTCTCACGAGTCTGTAATGACATTCCCCAGTGCTCACCAGCATAATGGGGAATCACAGAAGCCAAACTGGAAGATGGATTTTCCATCCTCGCAGTTCAGTAACAAGTCCCTTTTCCTACTCCACTGTGCCAGAGGAAGCTGATTTCCACTGCCCAGCCAGCAATAGTGAGGCACTTCAAGGGCTCCCTGCCCACTGGGGTGGCATCAGAGGAGGCCTAGTGAGAGGCAGAGCTTGTGCCTCTGTGGCACATTGATTCCTCTATGGAATCAATGGAGACCACAATGGAAGAGGTAACAAGGCACTCCTAACACTTCCCATTCAGAGAGGTATCACTGGAAACCTGGTGGGGAATCAGAACTCCACCTCCACCCAGCTATAATGAAGAACCTTAGGTATCAATGGAGACTTTGTGGGTAACTGAAATTCCACTCCTACCTAATATTAAGGAGACACTCACCACCAGCTAGCAATGCAGAAGAGAAGAGCTAAAAAAGGAAGTTTATGTAAGGTCCAATGTCTCATTATATAACATGCAAAATGTGAAAATTTCAATAACGAATAAGTTGTCTTACTGGGAACTAGGAGAATAACAAACAGAATAAAAAAATGACAATGAATAGATAGAAAATTGAAATGACAGATGTGTTAGCATTATCTGATAAAGATTTTAAAGCAGCCATCATAAAAATGCTTTAATGAGTAGTTACAAACCTGCCTGAAATAAATTTTTAAAAAGGAAAGTTTTAGCAAAGAAGTAAAAGGTACAAAGAAGAAACAATTGGAAATTTTAGAACTGAAAAATACAGTAAGTGAAACAAAACACCCAATCAATGGGTTCATAAGCAGAAAGGAAAGAGCAGGAAAAAGAATCAGTGAACTGGAAGATAGAGCAATAGAAATTATTCAATCTTAACAATAAAAAACTAAACTGGAAAAAAATTAACAAAGCCTTCAGGATATATGAGACTATAACAAAACATAAGCGTCACCAGAATCCTGGGAAAAGAGGAGAAAGACGGTATGGTCAAAACAAGTACCTGGCTGAAAAAAAAATCCCAAATTTGGCAAAATATGTAAACCTACAGATTCAAGAAGATAAGCAAACTTCAAACAATATAAACCCAAAGAAATCCACACCAAGACTCACCATTATCAAATTTCTAAAAACTGAAGATAATGGAAAAATCTTGAAAGCAGAGAGATACGTCTTGCCCATAGAGGGAAAACAATCTGAGCAAAAGTGAATTTCTCATCAGAAATGATAAAGAAGTAGCACAACACTTTTCAAATGCTGAAAGAAAAGAACTGCCAACTCACAACCTTACATGCAGTGAAAATATTGTTCAGGAATAAAGGGGAAATTATGATATATTTGGATGAAGGAAAATTAAGAGAATTTGTAGCCAGACAACCTACCCTAAAAGAATGGCTACAAGCAGTTTTCTAAACAAAAAAGAAATGATAAAAGAAAGAACAATGGAACATGAACGAAGGAAGGAAGGGGAAAAAAAAAAAAAAAGGAGTAAATAAAATAGATTTTTCTTCTCTTCAGTTTTCTAAATTACACCTAATGATTGAAGCAAAAATTTTAATGTTGTCTGATATGGTTGTAAATGTATGTAAAAGATAGCTAATATAATTATATTATAAATAAGAGAAGGTAAAAGTATAAAAGGAGATAAGATTTCTATGCACCTCAAAACTGGCAAAATGACATCAGTAGGTTTAATAAGCTATGTATATATAAAGTAATATCAAAAGTTATTAAAAAGCTATGCAAGGAAATACACTAAAAAAAGACCATATACAAACTGAAATGAAATTTGAAAAAAATGTTAGGGTAAGAAAGCAGTGAAAGGAAATCAGAGAAATGAAAAGCAGTGAGATAATTACATCATTAAATGTAAATGATCTAACGCATCAATTATAAGACAGAGATTGGCAGAGTAGATGATATAATTATGCGCTACCTGTTTAATATAAGAAACTTTATTTCCAATATAATGATATAAACAGGCTGGAAGTAAAGGATGGAAAAATATATAAGGCAAACATTAATCAAAATAAAACACACATCGCCATATTATTGGTAAAGTAGACTTTAGAGCAAAGAAAACTACCAGAAACAGAAAAAGATATTACAAAACGATATAAGGCTTCATCCACTCAGAAGACACAGCAGTCCTAAATATATATGCAAACATTAGAGCTCCAAAATATGTGTAGCAAAAAGTATTCGAATTGAAAGGAAAAAATAGACACATCCACAATTACATGTGGACTCTTCAACAAGCTTCTCTGAATAAGTAAAAGAGCAACTAGAAAGAAACTCAGCAAAAATATAGACCACAACCATATCATCAACCAGGAGAATCTGAGACATTCATAAAACAGTCTACCCAATAATAACAGAATACACATTCTTTTAAATCCCATGGAATTTATACCATGATAGACCACATTATGGTCCATAAAAAGAAATCAACAAATTTAAAAGAATTTAAATTATAGAGTGTGTTCTCCAACCACAATGGAATCAAACTAGAAATTAATAACAGAAAGATAACAGGGATATCACCAAACTCTTGAAAATTCAGCAACACTTCTAAATAATCCATGGATCAAAGAGAAAGACTCAAGAGAAATTTTTTTAAATGCATTGAATGCAATGAAAATGAAAATATATCAAATATTTGGGAACACAACGAAAGCAGTAGTGAGAAGGAAACTTATGCCACTAAATATATATATATTTAGTCTCAAACCAGTAATCTAAGTTTCTACCTCAAGAACCTAGAAAAATAAGAAAAATAAATAAATCCAAAGCAAGCAGAAGGAAACAAAGAACAGAAGTGAGTGAAATGGAAAACAAAAAAGAATAGAAAAAAATGAAATAAAGCATAAGGTTTGGGGGGAAAATCCGTAAAATTAATGAACCTCTAATAAGGAAGAAAGAAAAGACACAAAGTACTAACTCTTGGAATAAAACAGGGGACTATGACTACAGACCCTACAGACATCAAAGGCACAATAAGGAAATACTGTGAACGACTCTACTCACATGAACTCCACAAATGAGATGAAAAAAACAGATTCATTGAAAAACGTAGAATGCCACAACTCACCCAACATGAAATAGATCAATGGAACAGCCTTACACATAACTTGTAAATATTCAGGAAATTTAATTTTTAATTGAAAGACTACCCTCCTCCCCACCCTCAAAAGAATAAGATCTCTGTGCCATGGAGAGAAAGGAACAGCATTTCAATAAGGGAATGAAAAATGAGTTACAGAACAATGTGCTCAATAACACATTTTTGTGAAAGAAAGATAGCAATATACACAGATTTATGCTTTCATGTGCATAGACTATCTCTGGAAGAAATAAGGCTGGGAAAAGGAGTCTGTGTAGGAGGAATGGTTGATTTTTTATTTATGATGTTTAATGTTATTTTATATCCATCAGAATACTTTAAACATTTTTCTATTATTATTTAATGATTTTTTAAGTTGAATATTTTAAGCATCCACCTGCCTTCTCTGGCTAGAGTCCAGCCTTACAGACAGATCACCTGGTTTCACTCACGAGCTGTTAGAACTGAGCCCTAGTTTCATTTACTGTAAAATGAGAATGCAGATAATGAGGGTAACTGTCTGGGAGAATCGGGACTCTGAAATCAGCAAACAGCACCTGCGTGCCTTGCATCGTGCTGGGTGTTGTAATGGCAAGCCCAGCAGGTACCTGAGGGGAGGTCAGATGGTGGTTCTGGAGCTAAGCCCTGCAGGAGCTACAGGACGGCTCGGCCCCAGGGGAGGGGCGAATGCCATTACAGAGACGCCAGCAGGCAGCGCAGTCCCAGTGCCTGGGGACAGGGCACCAGGGTGCAGGGCAGAGTCAGGCGCCCTCAGGCTGCCAGAACAGGACGTTCTGGTGCCAGGGGCAAATCAGAACTCTACACTGTTAAAAGATCAGAAGAGCTAGGATATTTTCCTCCTAATATTCTCAGGGTTGATTTTCTCCTCTGCTTTCTATGGGACTCTAAGAACCATCAGCTGATAAAACTGTCCCCCGGGGTACTTGACAGGCCACCAGAGTGCTGCCAAATGTGGCCTATCCTCAGACCTTCTGCTCTCCAGGGTGCAGGAATCCTTGTCCCCACTCAGGAGCCATCCTTAGGCCCTGCCCCAGGTCCCCAGGCCTCCCAAGAAATTCTCATAAACGTAGGAAGCTAAAGCCAAGATTAGCTTGGAGAGCTTCTGATTCAATGCTTTCACTTCGCAGATGAGGAAACCGAGGCCCAGGGTAGGGAAAGGATTTGCCCAAAGTCACACAGGGCACTGGCAACAGAGAGGAGTGAGTGTGGACTCCCAGCCTGGTGCTTGTTGCTCTGCACAGGATGCACACGGCCAGGACCCAGGCCCCGTCTGCTTTATGAGCAGGGCCTGGCGTCCCAGAGCTGTGAAATCCCCTCTGTTTCTGAGCTTGTCTGTTTCATATCAGTAGCAGGATCATTCTTAAAACATTCAGGGACAGAAACTGGTTTCCATGTAGTTTCTCTCCCTCCAGAAGAGACTTCTAGGTGACTCTGGCGCCCCAGGCTATCTGCAGGCGTTGGGGGACCACCTGCAGGTCTCTGCATACCTTACGCAGGAACTGTGCTAAGTCTACTATTCTATCTCCTCAAATTCTCACTGCTCAAAGAGAGCCCAATTATTTATCCCCATTTTATAGATGAGGAAACTGAGGCACAGAAAGCCGGAGGATCCAGCTCTATTGCTAGAAAGGAAAACAGACAAATCCATCCAATGAGATGAGCAGAGAGGATATGCTCTCCCACTTTTGCCTTCAGCCCACCACCCTGGGGGAGGGGCGGCTAGCCTTCTTCAGCCTCCACAGTCTTCCTCACTTCCTCTGCTCAAGTCTCCCTGTGACTCAGAATGGGGTGGGTCACTACAGCCCCCTCCATTTGGTGCCGTTCCAGCAAATAGTTCCAGCCCCTATAGCGCTTTCTCACATGCTCTCAAGAGGCTGCCAACTGGTGGCCCAATCGCCAAACATAGCCCTCAAAAGTGTCTTGCCTGGCACAGTTGTATTTTTTGCTTGGGGTTGTTTTTTTTAATTCAACTCTGAAGTAATTACCAGCACTGAAATATGGGACTTTTCACAATAAAATCTGGAGTTTCTCCTTTTGAAAAATTGGAAGATCAGGCAACCAGGGTTTGCATTCTCACAGGGCAGCAAGGAGCTGGACCTCCTTGAGATGGGCATGGACGGCCCCCCACTCCATCCAGCCCGGCTACACCCTGCCCACTTCGCTCATTCACCTGGACTGCCTGCCCAGAGTCTGTGGCTCCTGCTGTGAGCTCTCATGCACTCATTCAACAAAAACGAATTGAACATTTACTAGATGCAAATGGTGATTTCACAGGGAGAGGAGGAAGGGAACTCTTTATTCAACTCATCCTATCAGAATCTCCAGGGGTAGTTAACAGGTAAATGCAGTTTGAAAAACAATTTCCTGTATTATGAGCTAATTTTAGATTTGGAAAAACTTAAAAACCTGCAAAAATTACACTACTAGTAATAATAGTAGTAGTAATAGTGGAATAGCTAGTGCATTGAGCACCTTTTATCTGTTCTTTTATTCAACATCTGCTCATTTAGTCAATGCTCAATATTTATGGAGCAACTGCTTTGTTCTGGCACTGTTCTAGGTGTTGGGGTTACAGCATAAACAAAAAGACAAACTATGCCCTCTTTTCTTTTTTCTTTACCATTATAGTTTGCTACAGGATACTGAATACAGTTCCCTGTGCTACACAGGAGGACCTTGTTATTTACCTCTGCTCTCTATATACACCAGTTTGTATCTGCTAGCCCCGAATTCCCAATCCAACTCTCCCTCTGCCCCAGCTCCCCTTTGGCAACCAGAAGTCTGTTCTCTATGTTTATGAATGAGTTTCTATTTCAGGCATGCTAAGTCGCTTCAGTTGCATCCAACTCTTTGTGACCCCATGGACTGTAGCCTGCCAGGCTCCTCTGTCCATGTGATTCTCCAGGCTAGAATACTGGGGTGGATTGCCGCGTTCTTCTCCAGGAGATCTTCCCAACCCAGGGATCAAACCTGTGTCTCTTACATCTCCTGTTAATGCAGGTTCTTTACCACAAGAGCCATCTGGGAAGCCCCTTGTGTTTCACAGATAAGTTCATTTGCGTCACTGTTTAGATTCCGCATATAAGTGATATCATACAGAATCTGTCTTCTCTAACTTATGTCCCTTGGTATGATAATCTCTAGGTCCATCCATGTAGCTGCAAATGCCATTATTTCATTATTATTATTATTTTTTAATGGCTGAAGTTGAGATTCTCTTAAGAGTCTTATTCCCTCCCCACAGCGGCCCGATGGAGGCAAGGGTAGCACAAACTCATACACAGATGGGGAATCCCAGGTCGGGGGGACTGAATGGCTTGCCCCAAGTCACTGTTCAAAGCCAGACGGGAAACTGACTACAGCAGCTCCCTGACCCTGCCTCTAAGCCCCATAGTTCAGGAGGGTGATGTATGTGCCCCTCCTCCCACCCTTAGACCCAAGGAAAGTACAGCAGGGTCTCTGGGGGTGTGGCTTCCGGGGGTGTGGAGCTTGAGATCCAGAAGGCAGGGATTTAGAAGGTGGTGCAGACTCTTCTGAGAGTCCTGGAGCCTGCCATCCTGGGAATCCTTCAAGGGTGGGAGACCAGAGGCGTTGAGGATGAAGCTGGTGCTGGTAGCTTTCAAAGCTCTGAAGACAGACGGAAAAACATGGTTATCTGCAGGAGGTCCTCTCTAGGCCTCCTGAGAATTCCCAGGCCCTAGTACGGGCACCAGATCCCTCCTCCCTGGGACCTTGACCCAGGTTAGGCTGGCCTCTCAGAGGCTACCTTGTTCCTTCCCCTCGGCGTTTCCCAAGGTCATGGATGGGCGGGAGGGCTGAGGACAGGCTGTGAGTGACAGGGCCTTTAAAGGACCCTTCTGTTTTCAGTTCTTTCTGGGCCTGGGGCTGGGTAGGGCCCGTGATTGGGCTTGGCGTTAAACTAGGAGCGGCCAGGGCAGGTGTAAATTATGCAAAGCTATTTCTGGAAACTTATCAGATTTCTCAAGAGAGAGAAATTAATTTGCCTGTTTGGGCAAATAACACCAATTTTTTTTTCCCCTGCTTAAGGTCATTTTGTTAAAATAAAATTGATTAACGTTCTCTTTAAAGTTTAAGTAGAAACTGCTCAAACATATTTTTATGCACAGAAGCACGGTTTGCGCCCTTCAGTAATTAATAACTCCACAAATAAGTTCACACCGCCCGGCTTGCGCTCAGCCCAGCTCCGCCCGCGGCCCGGGTGGGCGGGGCCGGAGCCGAGTCAGGCCAATCGGGGCTCAGGGGAGGGAGGCGGTGGGTGGAGCCGCGGCCTCCACAGTTCTGGTCAAAGGCTGGTCTCCTACCCACCCCAGGCTCCCCGGGACCACCCAGGACTTGGGGACCACCCGGCCACGAGATCTGTTCAGGCAAAGGCACACACTGGGACCTGGAATCGGCCCCAGTGATGCGAGCATCAGAAGCCACCATTTCTGAGTCACTCTGTTAAAAAAAAAAAGTGCTTCTGGAGGGCTGAGAAAAGAGCTCTGGAGCCTAGGTTAGAATTGGAGTATGAAGTAGCCTCGCTCTGCCTTGGTTTCCTCACATGTAAGAAGGAGATGGGCGTACCCACGTGATAACGTTGTTGTGTGCGGGTCTTAGAATAATACCAGATTATGTTGTTTAACATCATCATCATTTTTATCTCATTTCAACTTCACAACAGCTTTGTGAGATAAACATTACTTGCTCCTCTTCCCATTTTACCTACCTGTGAAAACACCGATGCACAGAGAAGTTAAGAGCATTGCCGAGGTCACACAGCTGGTGAAGTTTGAATCCAGGTCTGGCATGTACGAATCCAGGTCTTGTAGCCTCGGTTTTAGGCTACAAGATGTCTTCGTATACATGTTTATCTTCCCCTGGACCTTTTCAATTGTCATTTGTTTACTTTCTGCATACATTCAGTAAATATTTGTCTGCTCCAGATCCCGTGAAGGGTGCTGCATACCCAGATTTACTAAGAGTCAGGCCTTGCTCTTGAAGAGATTATAGTCAGGGATGGGTGGAGGGGCAATGAAGACAGTCTGTGGTGGCAGTCATTAGCCAATTAGCCACATCTTGTCAGTTTTTACTTTCTGCCAGTTACATGACAGGATTGCACTTCCTGGCTCCTGGTGATGGGGTGGGGCCATGTGAGAGTTGTTGGCCAATGAATTGCCCATTTAAAGTGCTGTGTGTGTGTCTGTGTGTATGTGTGTGAGACTCCCAGGCAAGAGCTTTTAATTGCCAGTGTGAGACCCTCCCAAGTTCTCTCTTTCTCTTTGGCTTGGTCACTGACCATATTTACGGTGGTCTGTTCTCTGAGCCTTTCAAAGTGACTGAAATTTTCCAGGTGACTACAATGAAGGATGACCATGTCATCTGTGAGAGAAATACATCATTATCGTGTTAAGTCACTACAATTTGGGAACTTTTTGTTACTGTGCCATAACCTAACCTATCCTGACGGCTACACAGTCCCAGAGACAGACGGTTATAAAAGTGTATAGATGTCTAGTAATAGACTTATACACCAGCTATTATCCGAGTTGTTATTATCAGAACATTTTACCTGTGGGGGGTCAGAGTAGGTTGCCTGGAAGACGAACAGAATCATGACTAGGATGAAATGAGTAAAGCATTTGCCGTGGGCACAAAATTTAAGTGAATAGCAAAAAACTCAGAATAATACTTTAAATGTTTTTTTGAAAATCAAAATAAATGCAAAAAGTCCACAGTAAGCAAAACAGCAAAAATTTTAATAGTGACAGGATCCAATGGTGCATTTGTACAATTTTGCCTCACTTGCCCCACCTTAATCTTGGGCCTGTTGGCTGTAGTTTGTCAATTTGATTCTTTAAAAATATTGTGTTACATATTGTTTATCTTCATTACTAAGCTTTCTGGTTCCCTTAAATTTTGTACCCAAAGGAATTGTTTTACTCACCTCATTCAGTCTCAACCCTGAAAATTAGACACTTGAACTGAGTTTAAAAGTAAAACAGGTAAAAAAGAAGGGAAGGACATTCTAGGAAGAGGAGCAGCGTGAAGGAAGGCATGGAAGGACATAGCCAGGGGTGTCCATGGCCAAGTACACCCTACTTGGTGTCTAACAAGACAGAGTTGTAAATGTTTGGCTTTTGTTAAGAGGTGGGAGTTTTTATCTCTTCTGGGAAATTGAGGATGCCATGTATCTTTGCTCATACTGCTGTCAAGCCTGAGTGAACCGAAATCAACTGTAAATTGTAAAAATAGTGACCCTGTGAAATTGCTTTGATAACTAACAAACAATTGGGTGGCCAGTTCTTTGAGGGTGCCTCTCTGTCCTCCAAAGGCAAGGCTAAGGTAGACCACCTCAGTTTGTTCATTTCCTAAGCTGTGGTCATGGATGGTACGTAGTTTTGCCTTGGGAGGTGAGAGGGAGGCCTTTCATCTGGGCAGACCAGTTGTATTAATGACCTTGATTCCCCACCCCTCCCTGAATCCCAGCTGCTGGGATTTTGCAGCTCTTCCCATCAGTAGGTGGGGTCTATTTCCTTGCTCCTAAGTCTAGTTTGGCCATGTGAGCAAACATCATGCACAAGCAGAGGTTTGAAGTTCTTGCACAGTTGGGCTTGCTCTGCTCTTCTCTTTGGCCAATGCCATGGGTAGAACATGCGCAGGCTACCCTGCCAGAGGATGAAACATGAAGAGCAGAGCTGAGGTGTCCCAGTCATCCCAGCAAGGCCACCACATTAATCAAGAGTCAGACACCCAGATCAGATCAGCCAGGCTAACAATGCCCAGCCCAGATCAGCCAAACCCCATGAACTTATGACCCAAATAGATACTGATTATAGTATGTCACTGAGCTAGATTTCTTAGACTTCAGGTATTGTTAACTATTCCATACCCTTTCCCTGAAACTTCTAAATTTGTTCCTATTTGGAAGCCATTTATGTATATATTCAATTTGTTGTATTTACAAATTGATTCAACTATAATGAAGACCCAAATAACAACGGCTTGAACAAGAGCCATTTATTTCTCTCTTGAGGTCAAGAAATCTTTTGGGAATCGAGATTGAGTTGGTATGCATTTGACAGTGTTAGAGATCCGGGCTCTTCCTATATTGTTGCGCAACCCATGTGTGGCTTCCATGTCTTGTTTCCTCATGGTTCAAAATAGCTTCTGAAGCTCCAGCTATTGCAGCAACCTTTCAGCCATCAAGGAAGGTAAGAGGGTGAGCTCATTTCTTCTCTTTAAGGACAATTTCTAGAATTTACATATACCACCCTATTTTTACCCCATTTATAGCCCATGTATATTACTACCAATAGTAATATGGCCATGTTCATCTTCTAGGACAGATAGGGTATATTATTTGACCCGTCTCCTCTCCAAGGTAACATGTGCTCAGATAAAAATCAGAGTTTATTTATTAAGCAAAAGGAGGAGAGCCAGCAGTTTTTCCTACATAGGATGTCATTTTATTCATAATAATAATTATTTAATCAAATTGCACTTCAACAAATAGAAATGGCTGCAGAGGAGAGTCACCCAAGGCTAGAAGGCAAGACACCCAAATGATAGTCTCAGTTCTATGCTGAATTGTGTGACCTTGGAAAAGACTCTGAATTTCTGTGGGCTTGTTTTAATCCATCTAAAATTGAAACCTGGTATGACTAGAGATCCCTAAGGATACTTCCAGTCATTTCCAGCTTGGGGTTTTTGCATTCACTGCACTCTTCCTAGTGCTTGTGGACGGCTCAGTTCCTTTCATTGTTCAGGCCGGAACATAAGTCACTTCCTCAGCAAGGCCTGCCTCTAACATGGGTCCCCCACGCATCTCGCACAGTCCAGCCCTTTCCCACCACAGTGCTTGTGACCGTGCACTGGGTGTTCACTGGCAAAGCTTTACTAAATGACCGTCATGTGACTGTGAGCTCCTTGAGGGCAAGCATCTCTCACCCATCCATCCCTTTATTCCTAGCACCTCGTGCAGTGTCTGGTGTTCAAGAGCAGCTCCGTATGTGTCTGCTGGGTGAATGAATGAAAAAAGTCTTGGCCCATTTACTGAAACGCTTATGACTGCAGATCCCACTCCTAGGAATGTACGTTTTAGAAGGGAATAACAAAACAAGTAGAAAGTTCAATAACATGCTGTGAGTTTAGGAGGAACATTCTCTGTGACTGGGGCAACTCCTATGGTAGCTTCTCCACTGAGACCAAAACCCTTATTCACCTGCTTCCAGAAGCTCTAGGCAAGTACCTAATAGTAGGGATCTGTGGTCCTGGGGTCCTGGTCCATTTCTCAGCCTGGGCTAAATTTCTCCAGCTCATAGAGCCATTAGAAACTGATGATTTGCACATGCAAACCCAGCACCAGTGAAGTCAGGCCTCCAGTCACCTCCCCCACTCTCCACTGCCATGCCCTACTCCAGCACCCAAACTGCTCATGGCTGATTCCTCACACCCTCCACTGAAAGGGGTCCCTCCAGTGTGGGGAGGTGGGCTTCATTGTCCTTCTAATAATACCCATGCCACTTCTGGGTCTTTCTCTCTATTCAGCCCTTCTTTGCTGTAGCATCCTTTCCCGAGAGCCTCCCAATGACTCTCCCAGGTCCCCCAGAGCTGAGAGGTAAGGTGGCTCATCCTAGCTTTAAATCATTTGACTAGAAGAAAGTAGGGGAGGGTGGGGGCCAAAGCACAGGTTTAGGGCCCTGTAGTACCCTCACCCCACACTGCCCGCTGGTGACAAGCAAGGACCGCCCCGTTCTCCCAACCAGCCCCCGCCCCGCACAAAGCAGCAGCGGGGGCAGAGCCAGCATGAGAACAATGGGGCCAGGGTGAGGGGGGAGTTGGTGTGGTTCCCTGGCTGCCTTGTCATCGCCATAAACCTCATTACCTCGTGGTCCCCTAGGCTGCCTCTCTCCTTACCCAAGGCATCCTCTGGCTTCGCTGCTGATTCCCACACGGCGTGAAAAGCTCTTAAACCCCCCGCTGTAGTTTTAATGGGGGCAGTGACTAATTTAGCCCTACGCCACCAACCGTCAAATCAAATCTTCTATTGGTACTTACTGAAGACTCACCTGGGTTCCATGGGGTTCGGGATAAATCCAGACTTGGGAGCGCCCTGAGACAGTGAGCTGGCAAGCCCTGAGGACACGCTGATCTTGCCCACAGTCTCATCATTGTCCAAAAGGCAGATTTGGCTAGGAACTCAGGGAAGCCCACCCCAGCCCCAGGCTGTGGCCGGCCACACTTTGGGAAATACAGATGCCTACCCTGAGGTCTTCCCCTAAAATGGCCAAGTTTCCAGATGACTAAAAACTAGAGTTCACCATGTTTGGCTTCCAGGAAGTAGAAGCCCTGAAATCAAAAAGCAGCTGCTCCATTCTGTCCAACACTGGCAGAAGCCCAATCGATCTGAGATTCTCAGGCATACAATACCTCTAGAAAAACTAACAGCCCCACTCATGTCAGATGTTACATGTGGTGACAGCAAGGGGAACTTTTACAGAAGCCCCTCAATACGGGAGTCAGAAGATGCTGGGTATAACGGCTCCGAATTCCACGCCATGACTTAGTATTCCATTATAATTAGGTGCAATCTGTCTGCCTGTTTCATTTCCACTCTGCAGAGGGTAATAACTGATTTTCCTGCCCCTTGTGAAAAGTTAACAAGGAAGGGCTTCCCCATGCAGGTTCCGAAGCCCTGGCTCTGATTGACAAGTTGGCTGAGCACCAGCATGACGGAGGCATGGGACGACAAGCTTGTGGGAAGCTAAGGCTGCTGCGAACCCTGGGGCGCCAGCAAGACCAAGAGGAAGTGAAGCAAGCAAGGTGCCTAAGGGTGCAAAGTGTCAGGAGGCACCCATTGTCCGGGCCCCTGAGAGCGGGGCCTCCCCTGAGATTTTGCATCCTAAGCACCTCACTTGCCCCAGTAGAGTCCTGGCTGCAGCCACTGGTAGCACTTTCACATCCCACAGTGTTTAGAAAACTGCTCCTTCTACCTGGCTCCACTCTGCAGCCCCAGCTCTAGATCTCATGGGGCTGTAGAACCACCCTTGACTCCTATCCCATGCCCATGCCTTGGCCGCATCTAGAATCCAGGTCCTGCCTGGAGTCCTGGCTAGGTAAGGATTAACCATGTAACCAGCTGGATCCAGCACTGAGAAAAGCCAGACCCAAGGAGTAGCGATGAACTTGAGCCACCCTACTAACATACTCAGCTTAGCCACTCACTTATCCTTGGGCCTCAGTTTCCCCACCCATAAAGGAGATGACCAGGGTATTCAAAGGTGTTTCCTGCTCTAACTTCGGTGTCCCCTACTGGGTCATCTAGTCTGTGTGCATTAGGTTGCTATGCTTCTTCCTTCGCAAGGGGAGCTGAGTCTAATGTGTGCAGGTTAGGTTCTATCTCTAGGTCGGGAAGATCCCCTGGAGAAGGAAATGGCAATTCACTCCGGGGAAATCCCATGGGCAGAGGAGCCATGACAGGCTACAGCCCATGGGGTTGCAAAGACTTGGACGTGACTTAGTGACTGAGTCCAAGCACACCCCACAAGCATGTGTGATCCACGAGAACTCACACAGGGACACACCCCGTAGGTGACGACAGCCCCACACACAGCCCTGGGCTGGGGAGGAGAGAACCAGGCAGGCGGATGCTAATCGCATGGATTCCCTTTATTGAACTGTACTAGTTACTGCAGTCAGATTAAGTCACATTTAAAAGCAGACCATCCAGTTGCACTGAAACCGATTATATTCATTACATAGTTTTAATCACTGTCCGGTGAACTGGCAAATCCAATCAAAGCATTAGTCTTTAATTAAAAAATTAAAAGGAAATATTCAGACAATAGCCAAGCAATCACATCACGATGCACAATTACCTAGAATTGCAATTAAAAAGTAGTTAACCAAAGGGGGGGAAAGAAAAACAAGAAAGAAAAATAAGAAGCGAAGAAAAAAAAAAATCACACTAATCCTTTTTTTAAAAAAACTATCAATATAATACATGAAGGAACAAAGGACAATCGCTTCCAAAAGCGGGTTTCTCTAACTCTAGAAATGTAGTCTGCGGCGGAAACTCTAAAAGCACACTAGCTGTAGCAGGACAATAAAAAATACTGAGCATGGAATACTTTTAATCTCTGCCATTAATATTCATTTCCAGCTGCTTATAATAGCAGCGCCTCATGGCCAAATCATTAGAGTTTTACATCTGGGTTGCAAATGACACTTTGATTGGATGTAATGTTCAAATGGCCCTCCCCACGGCGTCTCCGGCAAGCCTTCTGCGGAGAGGAGTCCTGTCGAGCGGTCCCTCACTGTGCATGCTGGCTCATCGTGTGGTTCTGCAAAGGCGAAGAAAGGAGACACGCATGAAGGCAGAAGAATGGAGAGCATGCCTGTCCCCTCCCACTTGGTGCATTTAAGCCTGAGAGCCACAGAAAAGCATCTCGATTATGACAAAACAAAATGCAACAACGAAAAAGTGCTCTGGCGACGCAGCTGCCAAGACACCACGTTGATTCGGGGCTTGGGGATGGGTTCCTGTTACTGCCAACCTGGGCTCGCTGTGAATTTTTGTTTTTAGACCATTCAGGTCTTACCACAGGGACTGGCTATCCAGAGGGAGAGGGGAAAGGCTAGGAAGGCAGAGGGAATTGAAAATATCCCTGTTCACCTCTCAGTCTCCCTTTTGCCCTAATGATCAGGAGGAAAATTATATCCGATCGCCTGCAGGCTTCCCCCAGATGCCTTCCTCAGTCCTTCCGGGGAG